>JAWZYV010014613.1:0-75047 GCA_038373885.1 Cheiracanthium punctorium | reverse complement strand
TTAATTATTGATGGTATGTGCCGAAAAGTGTTTGCTCATCAATTTTATTTTATTTGAAAATATAAAGCTAATGTCATTAGTTTAAAATGTACCTCTTTAATCATATAAATCGAAAGAGTTAGACAATTCTATGCAAACTAGATACTTAAAAATGCTATATAGGAATATTTAAAAAATGATTCGAAATTTCTGCTTATTAAAATAAAGCAATCTTATCGTATGCCACGATGAACGCCTGGAAAAAAATGTTTTTTTCTAATTTCAAGAATATGTGTTTTAAACTAAATTCTACAAAAATAGTGTTACATTTTGTAAATTGAACAATGAAAGGAGAAATAGAACTTGTAGCAAAATGCAAAGGAGATGAAAATTAATTTTTAGGTGAATGTGCAGGTGAAATTAAATACAAATTAAGTAAATAAAAATAAAAAAATGCAGCAAAAAGAGAAAGGAACAGAAAAAAAGAAATATTGTTATTAATATTATGATAGTTTTGTGCAAATTAACCATACATTTAATTACCTCAGGAAAATTCGAAGTGAAGTTAAAACTAAATATATAAATATACCCATCAAAAAGTTAAATTTGATGTAGAAAAAAATCACTTAACCATAAACATCTAAAAAACTTGCTTCTGTTAAAATTAGAACCTAAGGCATCCCACAGATTAGACTGTTAAGGCTTACGTATCGCATCAATATAAGGTATAAACCCTAAATGTTATCAAAACATTTCTCAAGGTCTTTGATCAAACGATTTCAACATTACTTATACTTAAAAACGAAACATATTTTTTGTTAAAAAAAATCTACTTTAAAAGTGTTGAGTCAAGATGAATAAATCCGAAATATAAGAATCTATTTTTGTTTCCTTTGTAAAATATAGGTTTCAGTTATCTGTAGATAAAAACTGAAAACTATGAATCGCAATGACAACTGTCTGAAACTAAGACTTCTTACATTCTTAAAATGCTCGAGAATAAATTGCGAAATATGTTTCTTTTCAATGCTGCCATTAACTTGTACTTTCAGATACCATATCAGCATTTTATGACAAATCATAATATGGAAGTACTTGAAACATCTTTCCGCAATTCTCTGTCTAATACTTTGAGAGTTTTTGCTATTTGTACGGTACTTTAATGGATCACAAGTAGCGAAGCGTATTAAGGCTAAAAAGAAAAAAGTTCAAGAAGTTAAAATGAGCATTAATGCGCCTTTCCATAGATTTCGCAACTATCTCTAACAGGCATGAAAAAACATTCTATATGGCGTTTCACTATTTGCTTCCCATAAAACATATTTTTTTTTTTTCAGCTAATAATCATTGTTGCTATTAGTAAGTCAAATAATTTTTTCATGTGGTTATAATTATACAATTAAAGGTTTGTTTTGCATGTGATCAATCTAGTTCTGATAATGTTATCACGAGGAGCTGCCGTACTCTGAAGTATCTACCATGAAATATTTTCTTATTGGGACTGCTTAACGTACAGACAGCAGATTTTACAATACGTTCTATAATCCACGTACGCTACCACATACTACAGAGGTTCAATGTAGTACAAAACGACGGCAAATATACCCGCTAGAGGGCCGCTATCGAAATTAACCCCATGGCTTAAACCAGAGAGAAGAAATTCAAAGACACCTCAACCAAATCAGTGCTGTTTACCGCCAAAGATTTGTGGTTGGACATTTTGCTATTCTGTGCTGTAACGAAGTAAGTGCAGGTTACACAAACAATGTTGTAACACATTTATAATTCAAAATATGATTTATAATTCGAAAATTTTAATAAGAAACATCAATCCTATCAATTAACCGTCGATTCAAATAAACAACGAAACTGATTCAAAAACAGCTGTAGTATATCGGTTATTTACTTAAATTTATAGTACGTCCTGCATAATTACCATACAACGTTTTAAGTACGTGTGGAGAACCCTGAACTGGACCTTGATTTTAACGAGCATTGTACGTGTTTTGTTCGGACATTCTGACATAAGCGACACTGTAAATTTGTACGGGATGGTAACGTGCTATCTGAACGTGGAAATTACGGTCTTTGAACAAGTGTGTGCTACCTGGGTAAATAACATAAAATGGGAACGTGTAATCCACCGTGTGGCGTCATTATGCTGTACCAGGGCCATCGGGATTCTACCGGGCCTGCTTGTGCACTCCGAAAGAGGCCTACGGACCATAGGCGTAGAGTTATATGGGCCCGTGGGGCTCGAGCACCCCCAATAAATTGTGAATAGGGGCTGAGCCCACCCAATAATTTATCACTAAATATAGAAAGCTAATTTATACTAACATAAAAAAAAGTATTCACGACATGTACAAACGTTTAAAAAAACCCTTTACTTGTACTTTAAAAAATTTTCTTCTTTTGATTTCAATCATGATTTAGTATTCACGGTGACGCCACGTAACACACAATGTTACTATAAGCTGCCCTCGCCAGGCTCTGGTTCATTAAAATCAGATTATGCAATGTAAAGTATGAAATGAAGAAAAGGTCAGATGTGTCTAAAATGCACTATCTCATCGAAAATGTTTTTTCCCTCCTTTGGATTTTTTACTTTGCTTCTATTTTTAACTTATAACATGGTAGGAAGATACTAACATGGATACTTACCTTACATAGGTGTAGAATTCTATGGACCCATAGAGCTCGAGCGCCTCCAATAATTTATACTTATATATAGTAAGTCATAGCTGCCAACTACTACGGAATATAATTAATCACTTTTTGTAAACAGTCTATTTTTTAATTACTTTTTTCAAAATAGTAACCAGCTCGCGCGCGCAGCACAAAAACTTTGCTATATTTTAAGCCGAAAAATCATGTAGAAAAAGTGGTTAATTCTATTCCGTAGTAGTTGGCAGCTATGAGTAAGTTATATGTACGTGAATGAGTGGCGTAGCCAGAAATTTTTCTTGGGGGGGGGTTACGACTTCTGCAACTCACATATATGCATACGGGTGTATGATAAGGGAGTGAAGATTATGCATTTTGTATGGCAAAAAATTCCTAAGGGGGGGTTATGACCCCCCCTAACCGTCCCCTTGGCTACGCCACTGACGTGAATATATGTGGTTGTGGGGCCCGGCCCCCCCAATAATTTTGAAAACTTTACGCTTATGCTACGGACGTTTCCTCATTGGTTAGATTCGGCCGTTAGTTGACTTATCTAAGTGCTGGAACCAATAAGTAAGCATCCGTAGGCCTCTTTTGATGACTCATCGTAGTGCACAAGCAGGCCTTGTAGAATCACGATGGCCCCTGTTGTACCTCTCACTCAGACGATCGGGAAGAGATGGAAAATGTCTTATGCCGGGAGTGATCAAGGGCGATTCCAGAAATTATCTTCAAGGGGATACAAATTTGAATATCAATTCAGAATTCAAACTTGAATATCAATTCAGAAATCCACGTAATACGTTACCTTCATCAGAAAACGCATTTCATATAGTATAAATACATCTATTTCATAAGGGTCCGGGCTTCCTACTTCCTCCTCTTGGATACACCCTTAACCCTTTAACGCACAGTGATCCCGCTCTGGGAACACCAAACTCTGACGTTTTGACTGTTTCCAGTCACGAAGAATAGATTTGATTTCTATAAAAATAGTTGCGGGTGACAGCTCCACGAGAATCCTTTACTTTTTAGCACGTCATTTCCCGTAAAAAAATGGTCACGATTCCTTTTAACAGCATTAACATCTGCTGGGAAAAATGCGAGAAAAGCTAGATAGATTGCCCAATGCTGAAAAAAGGGGCACAGCCACCTGTCGTCAAAAAAGGGTCTCTAGATCTGTGGCACGCGATGAACGTTTCGATCGTTCGCCATCTTGCTGGTAGTTAAGTCGAGCGATGGCAATGGCTGCCCTTTTTTCAGAATTGTCTGAATATAAGTCTCTCAGAATATAAGTCTGAATATAGAATCTCAGAATATAAGTCTGATAATAAAAAATGTATGAAATACATAAGAGCTGCAATAATTTTCAGAAACACCATATGCTTTATATTATGGAAAAAAGCTACTTGAAATTGAACTCTTACTTCTTAAATTTCCAAATGCCACTCAGTTTTGAAAATGGCCCTCATATGGCCAATCTCATCTGAACTATTCGGGTGCGATGGACCGACGACGTAGTAAACATTTTAAAAATCACAAATGAAATTCGTTTAAAGGTATGACCTTCTGTAATAAAAATTTTTAAGGACACATTATGAACTGCACGCATACATTGTGAAGAAAAAAAATATACGTAAATAGATTTTAGAAAACGAATAAAAACTTGGTCCATCACTCCTGGAATTTTCTAAATTATTTTCTTAACGTTGATGAACGTGTTTTTTAGAAAACGTATATATTTGTTTCGTTCAATTATTATTATTATTATTATTATTATTATTATTATTATTATTATTATTATTATTATTGTTATTGTTATTTTGATATGACAAAAAATGAGAAAAAAAATGCTGAGTGAAATATTTGGTTACCTAAATTCTAGTTTACATTTCGGAACATATTTTTGATAAAAATGAAAGGCTATTTCTATTGAAGTGATTTTTTACCTGCTGAATTTGCATAAAAAATAACCGTCTGTTGAAGAATCATTACACCGATTTCAAGGTTCGGACTCTACAGTATTGATGCTAATAGATGCTGACTCCGATATCAGAGACAAAATTTTAGAAGATTCTAATAGATCTGTATTTAAGTAATCTTAAAAGAAAACGCAACTGAAACTAATTGTTGCCCTTTCGCAATAATTGGTTTATTTTAGGAAGATGGTCATGAAACGAATTTGGATTTGCTAAAAAAGAACCCCAAAAGAAAAAAAATGTTTTTGAGCAGTTAAAAGAGAAAAAGAAATATATATGCTTCAATATTCCATTCACTTTGTAAACAGTTGGTCAGTCCTTGTTAGAGGAAACGGAGTTGTGAAACTGCTTTTACCTTGATTAATTCGTCAAAATTAAATTAACTTTTAAAAGATTTATTAATCTTTCAGGAAGAAACAACAAAAGAATGAGTGTTTTGGATTTTATTCCTTTTTTAAAGAATAATTCAAATTTTTATAATTAATTGAAGAGTTAATTAGTACCCTATATTATTTGAAATCAAAATAAAGGTGTCCTTAATAGTTCTAGAATCTGTTGCCTATATCAATTCAGTGAATTAAAATTCTTTGGTGGACATCAATTATGAAAAGTTAAAATAAAAAAAGGTGGAATTTTTTTTCGTCTATTCATTTAATGTACATTTATAAGGTAATTTCTTAAAGAGTGTTACAGAAGTACATAAGTAATATAATTAAAAAAAATTCTTCAGTTCTTTTAAATTAAGTAAAAAATGACAATGTATATATATCCACCTATGTAATCTCAGGTTTACTTTATATGATTTGCAAACATACTCCACGTGTTAAAGAAAGATTACGTTTCTAATACGAGAAAAAACACGTTAATAGGTCATAGTATTACCCCCCTCCCCCAAAAAAAAAACAAAAAACAAAAAAGAAAATCTTAACGACAGATGTTGAAGGCATATGTTTAATTTTCAAGCATAAATTTTAATATATTCTTCTTAAGAAAAATGTAATTTTCTACCGTAAAATGTTCCGAAAAATTAATTTACAAAATATTCTACGACCTAGAAAATATTTTCAAAAATATTTATCTCTTTTTTTTTCACTGCAGGAGATAAAATTTCTATCTCGAAATTGCAGCAAATAATTATTAACAATTTTGAATATTTTTTTACCCTTCATTTTAAAATATGTTATTTATTTACAAACAGTCTTTTTCTTTACGTCCTATTAAACACTTTTAAATGCTAGTTAAACTAAAATGAATCACGAACAGTTTTCGAGGCACTACCTTGTACCAAGACTCATTTTTAGTTTGAAGTCTCAGGTTTAGTAAAATGTTGTGTTTAAAATTCTCAATATGACTTAGCTTTAAGTATCATAACTTTATTAGTAGTCATTAGAAAATTGGACTGGAATCTGACATTTTTTTAGCATTCTTGAAGGTACATGAAAAAATGTCGCATGATTTTTGACTACGTAATATATATATATATATATATATATATATATATATATATATATATATATATATATTATATTATATTCAATGTTGAAAATCTTTTTTAAAATCTTGTAAAAAATTATTTGATTCGAGATTCTATTGTCACTTTAGGTAATTATATTAGAAATGTAAAGCTACATTGAGATTTCTATGCTTTTTGTCTAAAAAGACATTGTATGCATTATTCTGAAGTTAATTTACATCAAGATATCAGTAATATTTAAAATTAATTCAGAAAATCTAGTATATATGCGAGATGCACTGGATATAGCGTTAGTCAGGTAGTAGTTATTTCTAAGTAGGTTAACAGAAAATTCCGTTTTTGATTGTTCTCTCGAATGAAATATTAATGAGACGTTAACAATGTGCATGTACTGTTTGTTGATTTAGCATATTTCTAAGACGGAAACGATACACAAGCTTTAGAACTCAGGCCTAAATCAATCTTTCGGCTTTTGCTGAAGTAATATGTTTGAAAGTCGTTTAGAAATTAGAATTCAGGTTTATTTATTTCAAATATTTTTCTGAGTAGCACATTAGTAAAACGTTTAACTACATGAACATACTAACCATGCCTAAAGAGTAAAGTTCGCTTTAAAATAGTACCTGTAGTTTTCAAAGGTAAAATATTTGAATAGGGAAATTATCACCCAGTAAAAATATAAGCTAATGAAAATTTGATAAATGAATTTCCAATGAAAATTTGATTTTTTCATTTTCCAATGAAAATTTGATATACTCATAAAGTACTATTAATGACACTAAATATATGAGACGAATTATTCATTTCCAAATTTAAATTTTAATTGAAAACAAAAAGACTATGAATTGCTTTAGCAAGGAAAAACTAATATACTTAATCGGTGAGAAGTTAGTCAATATTCATAATTTCGTCGAAAAGTAAAGATGTTATAATTGCAGAAATTATCTCAAAACTCTTTCTAGTGCTGATATTGCTCAGTGTCTTAGAAATCATATTTACTATCAGCAGAGTTTATGCTACGCAAATACTATGATACAAATAAAATAAATTCAGGATGCCCCAGTTTCTGCAGAACTGATGCTAAATTTTATAATTCGTCTTAGAAAGATCTCAGCTTCTTCCCATGCAAGAACCAGACGCGTATTATGTAAATAATTAAGTATGGAATCTGAAAGGGCTATAGCAAAATGTAATGATCAATAATACATATTATTCAAATAACATTATATAAGCTAAACACATTTATTTTTGCTTTAAACATTATACATAATAATTCATAAGTGTTATTTGTTAAATGGACTATTTTTGTGAAAAAACATTTACATTAAATTTCCTGCAAACGATATATTTCCCCTCAAGTGCATCTGTTTGAGGTCAAATTCTCTCTATTACAAAGGAAGTACTGTCATTTGTATTTAGTCAAAAAACAATCATATCAGTTCAAATGTTTAATAGTGTTTTACACAATGACTTCTCATTAAAAATAAAAATCTCATTTCATGATTTAAATAGTAAAACATTTATGCGTGTAATGAATTTGATTTCAATTGCTCGTCTATTTTGCATTTTAAATCAGAGCAATTATCCTAATTGGAAGCCTGTATTAAAAGTTCTTGATAAATACTTAAAATATTCTTTCTAGATTTTATTCACTGCTCTTCAAATAATTACTCTAAAAGTACGTTCATCAAACTCTTACTCAACTTTCAGTACTTTTATATTTTTCAAAATTTGATTACATCTTCTTCTAGTTTAGGATATTTTTCTATGTGTAAAACATCAACTATAAAGTAAATACTTGAGAAATTCATTAGTTATTTATACAATTTTTCTTGATATTCAAAGCATGCATATTTTATTCATTAGTCTAGTTTTCCTAAGCAATTAATTATTTTTTCGAAAAAAGAAGATATAGGAAACTGTTTTTAAAGGCTGCGTATTATCTAATCTATTTAATACTATTAACTTTGTATCACTTTCGAAGGATAATGTTTACAATTTTTAGAGCTTTAAAATTATACAAAGAGCTATTAATTTAATACAACGAAGGAAATGAAAGATAAGCACTATAATTAATAGTTCTAATTTATAAATGTATGTCATGTAAAATAACGTAATGAGTAATACTTTATATAAAGATTAAAAAGCCTATTTGCTTAAATTGAGTCATGAAGCACTATTGAAAAGTGCTTACTATGAAATATAGGGGATATACGGTATTGAGATAAGGATACGAAGAGCACAAAGTAGGGCACAAAGTGTGCAGAATTGTCCTCAGAGTAAATCTGAGATAATAGACAAACAAAATGCTACTTAACAAATAGACAAACAAAATGCTACGAAATATACATTGAATACTTCCATTTTTTATTTTGCCCGTCGAAAGCCAGTTACAGGGAATTTAGAAATGTATTTTAATGAAAGTGAAGAGATCTCTTTCTTTTGCGATAAAATAAGTATGTTAACTAAGTAATTAAGACATCTTGCAGTCAAAGTAACCATTTCTTCTTGTTATCATTTGAATTTTTAATGCCCTGCGAGTCATTTTTGCAGTGCAACATTATTGATATATTTTTTTCTGTATACCCACATTTTATGAAGAACTGTGGGAAGACAGAGCTATTTAATGCAAGTGTGGATTACGGTAAACCTAAAGGATATGTTGAAATTCTTTTTTTTTTGTGTGTGTGTGCAACATTTTGGACGGGTTTCGAAGTTCTAAAATTTAGTAACCAAAGTAATTGAATTGGAGAATTTTTTAACAGATTTGTCCATACTATTCTGGCTTAAAGCGATAAAAAGTTAATTTTGATATTATCCTCCTCAACTCACATCAAATAGTGATCGAAGGAGTTCCGGTTCCATTTATCGAATTTTCCTATTGAATTACTAGCGTGCCGTTGCAAAACTAACTCCATAACAGAGATCTTTTTTATGTATGACATAAACAGAGGTTTGTTTATGTCATGTAAACGCAGTTCCTGTGATGGTTACTATGCTCGGCGATAGTGTCTATTAAATGGGGTACCTCTAACAGCTATGAAAAACACTTGCGCGCTTTTTACACAGACACAAAAAATTCGAAAGGGTTGCTTTGTCACACAAACGAAGTTGATGTTCTCCCTTGCAATTTAAAAGTAAAGTTTTGAAAATTAAGATCTCAATCTATATCCATTCAAAAATTTCCAGACATTATTTTACATTGTTAAACTTCAGCAACAGTGCAAATAAAATGTATATTAATTTTTCATTACTTTATTAGTTTCTCAGTTTCTTTTTTATTCTGGGGGGGGTGACATTAGAAATAACTACACATTAGAAAAAAATTTTGGAGGAACAAAAATATAGTAAAATTAAAAATCAGAAAGTGTGATCTTTAGATGAAAAAGGTTACAAAAGATATAAACAAACACATAAAGGTTACAAATAGACAACATTGAATATCTAAAGGTTATTCAAAATAAATCTTGATTTCACTGTCTATTTATTTTGGTAATTGTAGGCAGCGTATCACAAACGCAAGTAGCTTTTCCAACCTGCAACCTGATCCATTAGAAACCCCAGTGTTTGTAGGCGTACCATCACATCCAAGAGCTTTGATAGTTGTCACATCAATGCAGTCACATTCCATGTGTTTCATTATTGATGATACAATGTCTTTCCCAGAAGCACTGTCTGCAGTTACATGACCAAGATATATTAAACCTGGTTCTTCAACCAAAGATATGTGTTCTTCTTGTATAGTTTTCTGGACAGATTTGCCACGTACATTTTCTTTGACTATAGTTTGATCTTTCCAACCATCAAAATAGAGAGAAATTATTTCTGAGGTGCGAGTTGCAATACTTTCACGGTACTTTACTCTTTCAAGAAAAACTTTCGATTTATCAATTACCGCAGTCTGATTTTCTGGTGTCACAACTTTTAAATCCTGTAAAAGAGCACTTGCTAGTTGCGGTCCCGCTCTATTGGAAATTGCTCTGCGGTCACATGCTCTGGAAAATGATGGCAGATCTACTCGAAGGACTTGCTTTACTGAAACGCTAGAATTTACCTTTTTATTTTCTGGTATTTTATTTTTTATAGCTAAAACACTTTCATCACTTGAATCCTGTTGAATGGAATCGTTGTCAGTGTCTCTAACAATGCCTTCATGTCGTAAAGTAGAGATATTTGTTGATTGGAGACTTCAGTTTAACTCGAATTGTATGGACTTTTCCTTTCTTTTAGCACGTTTCTCTATTTTTTTTTACTCCCTACTGTGTCAATTCCTCCTATAACCACAAGCCTCAGGTTTCGTTGGTCATTCAAGAACTGGTGTTCCAGTTGTGGAATCTTCCTTTGCGCTGGGCACAAACATTTCATTAAATCTCTACATTTGCATGAACAAATATCAAAAGGATTATTTACAATGTCAGATTTTGAACTTTTCAAAGGACGTTTTAAAGATCTTGGCAATTTTTGCGTTACACCCTGATGACTTTATCATCTTTTCAGATCTCTCGTGTAGTTTTAAAATCATAAAAACAATGTTGCTTACAAATGAAACAGGAATAGAAGTCTCCTTCCATATTTCTTCTAGCTTACGAGCCACTCACATTGCAACTACCTTTTTCTTTGGTTGATGGCATCCTTCAGACTTCAACTGATTTCTTACCCATTCAAAATAACGTAGTACATCAATTTTACTAGGTAAAACATTGCTATCACTTATATCTAGAGGTTGGCCGACAATTGGATCGTCAGTAGTTTTTCTTGTTGATGAAGAATGAGTTTTTCTACTCATGATGGTAAAACAACAAAACCAAATTGAACTCAATCACAAATCAAAAACATAAATGCTCACTAAATGGACGCTTCGTACATAAAAAACGCTAAAAACAAACTGAAAAAGAAAGGAAGGGTGGACGAGGGAGAGAGAAGTAATCATGTGATGGTCTTACACTTCCCTTATCTCCAAAGTCATGGGGGAGCTACAGTTTTATCACCTTGAAATCTGAGCCCCATATTCGCCTACAAAAATATTCTTGCTATTTCGGAACGCTGTACTACAGTGTCTGTATTATAAATACAATGATTGAAAATTTGAAAGATTCTTCAACATTTCTGAAATAGGGCTAGTTGACAAAAAATGGGAGATTTTCATTACGATTCCGGGAGATCTAAATGTTCAATTTCAGTTGCAATGCATTTTTTATTGATAGATTCCATCTGAAATTGCCCATTTTTGCTGTTGAATATTTAATTTTGATTTATACATACTTTATAAAAAAATGTTTAAAAATATCGTTTTGACTATAAAACTGACAACTTCAATGTCATTCCGGGAGACCAAAATATTTTTTGATTTCAAAAAATTTTTTTTTGGGTAGGTATGTGATGACAGTAACAACTTTTTATCAACTTGAAAGTTTTATTTTCCAAAAAAAAAAAAAAAAATGTTTCGTGATACACCCTAATATCCATGCTCTTTTGAAATTATTAATCTCGGTTCAGTTTTTATTTACCAATCTCGAGACCATCTTAATTTTTAATATCAAAGAATTATTCCACAGTAACTGAAATAAAAATTGTGAAATAATTTTTCCCGTGACTTACATTTTATACCAAAGATTATTAATTCAAGTTGACATTTAATGCGTTAAATTCGTGCGAAATATTACTCTATCGGCTGTTAAGCAAATCCACCTGAAAATTCATAAAAATCGTAGAAGGAGTGGATTTTAGGAATTTTGTAGTCACCTATAGCCTTCTCCATATAGTTTTACTTATCTTTACAAAATTTCAAGTTATCAATTACAAATCGCAGGCCATCAATGCTTTAATTCGCTGTTTTTTGAATTGGCTTCTACACTTACCTTTAAAACTCATGCTCCAGAAATTCATTTTTATTATCTTTGTTTATAATTGTTATCAAAAACTTCATTTCTTATTATCCTTTCTGTATTTTTTACTTTGTAATAATTTCACAATATCGTTAAGAGCGAGGATCGTGTATGAATAGTGTACAGTAAATAGAAATAAAAATAAGAAATTCATTTTATCGAAAATACTTGCTAAGTAACGCACTTCAGTTAAGGGTTATTAAATGTTTTAATGAAGAGAAATTTACTCATTAATTGAAAACCTCCAAGTAAATGTACGAATATCTTAATTTTGAATGTTGGAAAAATGGAGAGAAAAAAGAAAAAAGAAATATTTTACTTCTTATATTATAAAATTCATAAATTAAAATAACGAAGAGGGGGGGAAAATGTATATGAGAGAAATTTGAAAGTCACTCATGAAAAATGTAAAAAAATTTTAAGTTCCTATAATTAAATTTCATAAGAGAAATGCTAATAATGCTTACTTAAGTAACTTTTGAAAATATTAAAATACTCTTAAAACTGTCTTTATTATTTATCAAGAAAATCAATGTGTGTTTTAATATAATTCTAGTGCTTATTTATTTATTTTTTAATACTTACTGGATAATATTTCTCAGATTCTTTCAAGATGGAAAGTTATGGATTATTCAACTTCACTAAGTATTTTTTTTTAATTTAAATAATTGAATGCAGTTAAAGTTAATAAAAATTTTTAATCATTTTATAGTTTATTTTAATTATTTGTTTTGAACTCTGGATTAACGAATAGAAGTATGTAATTCAAGCAGAAAAGTAAGATATTTTATCTTTTTTATTTTTTTTTGAAAAAACTTCGTAAATATCCTCTATCCATTTGTACCTAGATATTTTTGCGACTTTCTACGATTTTTGGTAATACCAGGAATAATAGATAAATTTATGATGTCAACTTCTTGCATAAGGGATGATTTCTTTTAAAATCATTATGTACACCCTCCAAAAAAAGTATTCGAGGAAGAGAGAAATTTCCAATTTTAGATTCGTGAATAATAATTGAGTTTTTGAAAAACGCACAACTTGATAAAAATATGGAAATCCATATTTATACATAGCCTAATTCATATTCTATGATAAATGATTTTTAATATACGAAACCAACGTAGGAAATCTCTCTCTTGCTCGAATACTTTTTTTGGAGGGTGTATAAAAATTGAAATGTCAATATCTTACTTGGTCTTGTTAAAATATTTTGTAGAGTTGAGGTTCAATACTCGTGAATAAAGGCTAGGAAAAATAAATAACGTTTTCGACTATTAGTGAAAATTCCGTCCCAAAAAAAGGGACACTAGACATAAATGGGTTTAATATTATGCTGTAACTTTCATAAAGTTGTGTTTCAAGAATACTATTGTCAAGGAAATTTTTATATATACTATAAATTTCAAATGGTTTTTATCTAACTTACGTATATCAATCTAAATTATTAAAGGAATAAAATCTTGTAAAATTTCCAAATTTTATTAATGATAAATAAAATTGACAATTTGTTCAGAATTATGTTTTTATTGTAAATATGTTTAAGTAGTTACATAAAATTGTTTCCAGTAAACATAAATACAAACATAATATTGTTTCCAGTAAAATTTCTGTAACATGTTTAGCTGTATATAAATTCTTCTTTATTGATTATGAAATATTTTTTTGCTATATTTTTGAATAATATTTATGAATACTTCTGAAATTCGTGTACATTTTTTACAGAAAAATAAATAGAAAGGAAAAACAATAACATTTTAAATTGTTTAATTGAAAAAAATGGAGTTAGGTTTTTTTTTCATTATTAGCAAACATTTAAGCAAAGCTTTTTACAGATATAATTTTAACATAGAGATAATAAATTAAGGTCCTATATAGAGGATCTGGCCCCTCTCCGCGGTTGCCACATGGCAATAACAACAACAGCAGAGCAGAAAAAGTCGCAGCACCGAGACTTTATTCTCACGTCATGGTTTCATACACTGATTTTTTGAGTCTGTCGCCATTCCTTATGAAGTTTTGACAAAGAAAGAAATGCAAAACAAAGATTTAAACATGTTTGTATTTGTATGTTTATCTGTAAATAAATGAATCGATTTTGAGTTCACCTGTTCTCTAATTTGAAATGTTAGCGTGGTCTTGCGTAACGCGTACACTTATTTTTAATTATTACTTTTATTTTTGCATTAGCTTAGCAGTCACACGATGGATTGAATATCAGCATTAGAAATAATCAGCGTCTACCGAATACTTTGAAGAAACTAACCCGAAGGCATTTGCGGTTTTTTGTACGTAATTAAGTGTAATTCCACATAAAAAATAAGTACTTTGTATAAACCTTAATCATATTACAATATACAGGGATTTTCCTACTTAAAATTCTTTTCTCTCTTGATAAGAAATTGTAAGATTTTACCCAGTACTTTAGAGAAAGTAACCAGAAATAATTCGCCGTTTTTTGTACCTAATTATGCGCAGTTATATAAAATATAGGTACTTTGTAAATTTAATTAAATATTTTAAAAGGTTATCTGACTAACTTATATACCTAGCGATTTCTTTTAACTTTGCCGATGGTCGAGCTACAAATTTTCTCAATGTACTTCTCCCATGGTTTGCTTTCAAAACACATTATTACTTCCTTGTACGTAGTATAAGGAAGTAATGTGATCCCGAAAAATTTTGGGGGCCAAATTTCGACAAAAAAACCGATTTTGACTACCTCTAAATTTAATTAAAAATTTTTTTTCGATGCATTCTATCGTAGACTAGCATTCACGATCATATTAACGCGTCTGCAACTCATTTTGACCAGCGGCGAGTCTGTTGTGGCCAGTTTTTCCATGCCGTCTGTACGTACGTACGTACGTATGTATGTAACTCGCATATCTCAAAAACTATGGGTCGTAGAATGTTGAGATTTGATATTTAGGATTGTTCTATGATCTAGTTGTGCACCTCCCCTTTTGGTGGCAATCGAATGGATAGTTTATGTACAGGACCGCCCAAAAGATTCGAAATACATTACGCTCTATGGGCCGAAATTCATTAAACTCGCCTAACTCAAAAGCTATTAGGCGTAGAATGTCGAAACTTCATATTTTGGATAGTTGTAACATCTAGTTGTGCACCTCTCCTTTTGGTTCCATTCGACTGGATAGTTTATCTACAGGACTGCCCAAAACATTCGAAATACATTACGCTCAATGGGCCGAAACTCATTAAACTCGCATATCTCAAAAACTATTAGGCGTAGAATGTTGAAACTTTATATTTAGGATTGCTGTAACATCTAGTTGTGCACCTCCCCTTTCGATTCCATTCGACTGGATAGTTTATCTACAGAACCGCCCAAAAGATTCGAAATACATTACGCTCTATGGCCGAAATTCATCAAAGCGTTTTTTAGAGGTATTGGGCTATTTCAAACGACTCAGAACTGATGTATGCTGTAAAGAGTTAGAAAATGAATTTCTCCATTAAAAAAAGTGTCTTTATCATTTGTAGTTCTGCTACAGGAACACTCAAAAGATTTCCAATACATTACGGTCAATGGCAATTTTAGGGGCATTCATCCATTTCAAGCACAATACCGTCCTACCACATAAGTTAGGTAATGGTCCGACCACGGTCACGTGCCTCCCTCAAGAACTATGCCAAAAGTCGCCAAGCTTGGCGACTTTTGGTGTACGTGTGTGCATATTTAACTCTCAAATCTCAAAAACTATTATGAAATTTCATATATAAGAATGTTGTAACATCTAGGTATGTATCTCGATTTTTGGTTCCAATCTACTGGAGAGTTTATTTACAGGACCACCGAAAAGAATTTTAGTACTTTAATGTCTATGGACATCTTCAATATAATACAACTGTAGACAGTCATTGTTTGGTACATGCCCAAAAACTCGCCGTCTGTCCTCGACCTTGGCGAGTTTTGGCGAAATATCGCCAAATTTGGCGATAGTCAGTCATTTGGTCCATGCCCAAAGTATCGCCATTTGTCATCGTTCTTGGCGAGTTTTGGCGAAATATCGCCAAATTTGGCGATAATCTGTCATTGTTTGGTTCATGCTTAAAATCTCGCCAAATTTCGTCGACAATGACGAGTTTCGCCGAAATATCGCCAAATTTGGCGCCAAAAATTATTTCGTATTTTGTATAACACTAAAACTTTAACCCGTAGATTTTTTAACTTTTGTATTTAGAACTATTGTAATATCTAACTGTTTTCCATATCTTTTTTGACAGCAATCGACTGAGAATTTATTTACAGGGTGAGCCAAATGACTTTAAATACATTGAGGTGTATGGATGCATTCAATTCATTGAAAGTCTGTGGTCAATGACTACTTTGGCTATCCCCAAAATCTCGCAGACTATCTCAAGTTTGTCGGCTTTTGGTGAAATATCGCCAAATAAAGTGTCAGAAGGAAATATTTCAAATTGAACTCAGCTTGGCGATATCGAAATATTTGTCTAGAAACCGCTAAACCTTACTATTATTGATATTTTATCTCTTTCAAACAAATAAGTTTAGAGGAAGTGCGTCGAAAATATTTTTGTTCTAATGGACGTGCAAGGAAGTCATGTGTTGGACACATCAGATTTTTAACTTTGTAATGGCTTAAAGCCACCAATGACACCGTGGCTTAATTTGCAATCTTTTACGTGTGTTGTTAGTATATGATGAGTTTACACATTATGCTAAGGCAGGCGCGTAGCCAGGAATATTTTTCGGGGGGGAGGGATATGAACTTATGTGTGTATAAATAGACAGAATTTCATCACTAATCCAAAACTTTCGGGGGGGATATATCCCGATATCCCCCCCCTGGCTACGCCCCTGTGCTAAGGCTACCAGATATACCAACTGGAGCAAGACGCCATTCTTTTGCCCAATGTTTTCCAGTTGCTTGGATTCAGCGGTGTATTCATTTAACATATGTGATAGTGTATCCAGTATGTAATTTTAACTTTAAAATATAATTTGTTTTAGTAAACGAAGCTTAAAATATGCGGTTCTTCAGGATCAAACTGCTCTAATCACTTCCGAAAAGGTCACTAAATATATTCTTATAGATATTGCTAAATTAATAATACGAAGAGAATACGAAATTGATAATAATACGAAATTGTGGTGATTTAAAAAAAAAATTCACCAAATTTGTATCTTTTGTCTTAATTGAATTTGTCTTTTGTCAGGAATTGAGTGTTTAACAATTTTAAGAACACGGGTAAAATGTTTTGTTGAACTGAACGTAATTTTGTTGATTCAGCAAAAATGTGGCTGGCGCTATTTCAACCGAATAGTTTGGTCTGTTCTAACAAAATTTTTATTAAATTAAACAAATATTTCGTTGAACTCACAAAAATGTTCTCGATTCAGCAAAAATAGTTCTTTGAAAAAGCACTAACCAAAATTTTGTTGACTTAACAAAAAATTTTTTCTGTGAAAAATAGTGTTTTATTTTTATAATATTATTTTCTAGTTAATATGAAGACAAAAGAAAATATTTTAGAATGAGAAAAGTACATTTTTCATTTGAAAACACTGTTAAACGTACACTTAAAAGATGTTTTATTCAGTCAAAAAATTTTTGTTGAGTCAACAAAATTATTCGTTTGAAATAGCGCCAACTAAAAATTTTGTTGAATTAACAAAACAATTTTGCTAGGATAATTTTGTTATTTCAACAAAACATTCTGTCAGTTTAACCAAAGAAGTTTGTTAAAATAAACAAATGTTTTGTTAATTTAACCAAACTGTTTGTTTAAATGGTTTACTTGGTTAAAATCAACCAAATTACTTGTTTGAATCAACAACATTTCTTTGTTTACTGGTAAATTCATGGATCATATAACGAAATTATTTTGTTGTTTTTGTAATGCTATTTTCTTTAACCTACTAACAGTTCGTTGAAAGTTTCGTCGAAATCGGAAGTTTCGGTTTTCAGTGTTTTTATATACAAGTTTAATTTTAAGAGCTTCAACGTCAGTTTTTTTCCCCTCCGCATAAGACTAACTTAGTAAGATAATCAGATTATTCAAAATTCATGATGAGTGTGTTTTTCTGTCGTTTAGTCACATTCAAAATTTGGCTGAATATTCATCACTTACACATGAAAACAACCAATATACATCGGTAAAAGAAGCATTTCTTGTGAGAAATCCAAATAATTGTTAGCTGTAAATGTAGGTAGGAATGCACACAAATAACCGTTGAATTATTTTAAATGAGGGAAACATTGCTTATGCATGCTGAATACACAATTAGATAGATTAAGAAAGGTAAAAATACTGTGTGAGAATATGAAAAATGCGTATTTTGTTGAGAGTAAATTTATTTAAGTGTAACTGCTTCCCTAATTCTGCTGTTAATAATAATTATATAAACTGTGACAAACTTATTCCATGTTATCGTATAACGCTGCTTTCACGCTTATATTGCATGCGTGGAATACTTGATAAATTATTACTTAGTTTAGGCGTAAAGCCTAAGATTTAATGCTAATTGCAATCGCAACGAATCCCGAAAAAAATATTTGAACCATGCGAAAACACGGGTTTTTATTTTAACAAGGCATACGCTGTTTAAGCAGAAGGGGCCATTTTTCGGGAGAAGCATGTAAACAACCTTGAACTAAAATCGAAATAAAAAGTAAAACAGATCACTCGTGATAAACGCAAAAATAAGGAAATAAAGAGTAGTGTAAACATCGGAAATGTCTATTAAATTAAATGTGCATTTCGTTTTCTGAGATATCAGTTTTGAATAGATATTTATTTTATCCCTAAGACAGATGTGATTCTGATACTTTACTCTGTCTGACAAATCTGACATTGAGTTGTTTTAAACTATTAGATATGATAAAAGAATTAAAACAAAAATGGAACTTTTAATGAGTAGGTAAAATAATTAGACTTCAAATTAGTATTTAGAGTGGTGCTTTCTATTCATGAGCTCCATGGTTTCACTATCTAATAGGTACTTTTCTCTTTGAGTAACACCAGTGTTGTGCCATAGTTGGCAACCTGATGTTTTTGCTTTTATAGTATGGTTCCATTATTTAATACGTATCCCTAGTTACAATAATATGAAAGAAACAGGGAATGGCTAGAATATTCTTTAGCCCACTTCATGGTGACATTTTTAGCTGAGCGATAAATGCGCCAAGTATTGTAAATTAGGTATTTCAAAGCTGTGAAACAATCCATAAGATCTTGCATTTTCACGTATCCATTACAGTTATTTTGTAATCGAGCTACAGCGTGACATACGTAAGTAACGAATGCGCGTCTTGCATTTGTTCTTCCATTTTGAACTGCTTGGATTTTTGCACATGCGTTATTGCTATTACGCTAATGTTTACATCTAGTTGTTGACGCTCGCAGTGTAGAAATATCACCGATTTTGGTACAGCATACGTTAGCATTTCATATAAGTAGATTAGCTCCTGTAGTTTTAGCTATTCGAAACACTGACATACGAAAAAACGACTTTACATTCTATTCTCCGAAATTCATTATAGTGCACTATTTGTAGAAGACAACACTAATGAATAATATGGAACATAATAAATAATTTGCAATGAAGAGAGACTTATACAGCCATGTACTATTAAGAATATTGCACAAAATATTTCTTATCAACTAATTTCTTCTTAATTTTTGCATTTAGTTAAAGAAGCGAAGGAAAAGCAAAGCACTTAATATGATGTTTTCCAATAAAAATTACATAACGGAAGAGCATTACAGTGCATTTAAAATGAAACCTCGTTAAATCTGAACAGCATCACCAAGCGTCATATCGAAGAGATTCAGCGTAAACCAATTAAACAAATGTATAGCTATTAATATGACATGCACTATAGCACTTAATATGAAGCATGTAAAGTGGCCGTATAACAATATAACTGAAGAGCATTCTCAGTGCACCTGGAATGAAACATCGTCGAAGCTGAACTGCATCGCCAAACGTCATATAGAATAGATTCAGCGTAAACGAATTAACCAAATGTATCCCAATTAATGTGACATGCACTGTAACACTTAATATGAAGCATGTAAAGTTGGCTTATAAGAATAAAACTGAAGAGTATTCCCAGTGCACCTTGAATGAAACCTCGTCGAATCTGAGCAGCATCGCCAAGCGTCATATAGAAGAGATTCAGCGTAAACCAATTAAACAAATGTACAACAATTAATGTGATATGCAATATAACACTTAATATGGAGCATTTAAAGTTGCCCTATAAGAACTCCATAGCTGAAGAGCATTCCGAAAGCTCCTGGAATGAAACCTCGTCTAAGCTGAACTGCACCGCCTAATGTCATACAGAGAGGAGAGCGCAACATCAAAGATTTGAAAGTTTCTTCCAAAACAAAAGAATGGAATAATGTTGAGTCGCAAATAACATCTTCATACATTTCAACGATTGATTCTTTGAGGTTTTCGAATTCAATCGGTATCTGCGCAGCAAACATTACAGAGGCGATCAGCCACGCTGAGTTATACGAAGCAAAATACGTATAAACTACTATAAGGAAGTACGAAAGATTTTTGTGATACTTCACAAGTCTGAAGACCATCAAAAATATATCAATGATTTCCTTTGTGATTAAAAACATCATCACGCTCGAAAAGATTCCATTGGCCATTTTTACTCCATTCCAGGCAATTCTATGCTTTATAAGAAGTTGTCTGGAGTAAGATGCTTCTCTCAGAATTACCTTCTTATCTTCCGAACGAATGAGCAGTTCCTGTCTTCGCATCTCTTGGATGAAGTTTGCCCAGTGGTGACATACGACGCAGAATATACAACTGATAACTGCCGGAATAGTTACTATAACAGTGTTAACTATGAACACTGATGCGACGAACAATGCTTGCCACAGACTGCCGAGATCATCCACCGTGAGGCCGAAAGTGTAATATTCACAACCTGCATGACAGAAGCTGACTGGTAAAACGCTATACAAGAAAGGAAAAATCAAGCCAGTGAAAATTGCACAGGCCAACGCTTTTCGGGTATTTTTAGATGGACAATTGTCGACAGTGTCTTCCATTATCTTTTTCAACCTCCTGAGATCGTTCCTCTTCCTGAACAAACAAAACCAGGAGAAGAACACGAGACTGAAGTTGCAAGCGTACGAAATCGAGGTCTTTACTTCTTCATTTTTGAATATGTAAGCTATAATTATACTGCTCAAAGCAACGGTACAGCCCAGAACGACGTAAGAAGTAAGCTTGATCATCTTAGCATTTATTGTTCCTGACTTAAAACAGTTCATGTATATCCCGAAAGAACTCAAAATTATCCAGAATATCCGGTAATCACTTTTCGGAAACATGTTTGCAACTGGCGACAATCGCTCACATAATCAGACTGAAGTGGCTTATTCACATCGCAGTTTTCAAAAACTGGTAATCAATAATTTAAACTTATGCGTCAAATAAGTGATGTACATAGGCAGATGAAACTCATTTCAAATTAATTTCTTTTTATTGATCACTTAGAATAAAGGTTCATTATGCAGTTTTGTAAATACTTGTCTTTTGTTTTTCACCTTTCAATTACTCATTTTCCTTTATGTAATTTAAATCAATATAAATATTATTATAATAATTATACTACACACCACTTCGTGTGCATTAAGTTACATACAGTTACAATTTTCAAAAAAATCTTAAAATTTTTTTTTTTTTTTGTTATATAAATATATTTAAGTATGCACACAGGAAATTTCTTTTCAATCCAGCATATATTTTTGAAGTTGCACGTATATTTGTCACTACGTGGCAGAGCAAATGTCAAGGGCTTTTGAAACTATAAAAATACGCGTTTTTCTCAAAACTGTATTTTTAAAGTTGGTGAGCAAGATTTCTCGGAAACGGCTGAACCTATCAGTCTCAAATTTCAACACATGCTTTTTAAATATATGTTTTAGTAATGAATCAAAGTTATTTTCTCATCGATAGATATTTTTCATTTTATAAACAATTTAAGTCCTACGTTTTTGTAATAAAAAGATCGACTTATTTTTTTAGAAGCCATCATTTTGTCAAAAATTACTATTTTGCTTATTCTTTCGATCATGTACCAGCTGATGCATTATACTAACAAAATATGTTTGGGTTTTTTTTTAAATTTCAAATCATCCAGTCGAGAGATGTACTCACCGCAAGACGCCTTGTTTTTTAGAGGTGCTCCCGGAGATCAGCAACAGCATCTTTCAAAATAAACAATTTTACAAAAGAAAACTGTAAAATTACACTTAAAAGTTACACTGTTCAAAATATATCTGTAAATTAACGGAAAAAAGACTGACAGCAAAGTTGCCAGAAAATGTCCGTTCTGTTTATTATTTTTAGATTTTCTGAACTTGTAACTTTCCGTTTTACTAAAACTGCGAAATAAAATAGGTCGGCTATCGTTAGGATCGAACCCTGAGCCTACGGATCGGGTATGGTTGCTTTAATCACTAGACACTACACGAGTGGTTCTGGATTGGCTAAAGGGTGAACTGAAGGTTATATTAGTTTCCTTGCGGGAGAGGAATTGGTTCGTTTAATGATTTAAAATTTAAAATTCGGGATAAAGTGTTGTCCAGTTTTATTAACATAGTCAAATTATTGGATTAGCAAGAAATTAATTTCGATTTTCAGAAATGTATGTAATTAGTAAAAACATTTACTCTTTAGCTCTTTGTCATATCGGTTTAGATTTCCATACAGATTGCTGCAAAGACTGAAAATCGGAAAAAAAAATACATTGGCTGCTGTAGCGTTTTGGGAGTGTGCAGAAATTTTAATGTTGAGAAAGACTCAAAAGTGTAACGATAACGAATTTAATTAGAACACTCATACATATTCTCTTGGCTACATAAACCGTGCAGGTTCGAAATATAGAAGATCGAATTGTCCCGCGTGAAGATGTCACTGCTCGAAGAAACTGTCCGGAGCCACTGTCCAGGTCGATCCACGAGACAGGATGGAATTATCCAGCGTGAAGATGTCACTGCTCGAAGAAACTGTCCGGAAAAGTCCGGAGCCACTGTCCAGGTTGATCTACGAGACAGGATGTCTCTGCCCCAAAAATTGGTCTCGGCGAATCGGTGGTCGATTCCCGGAATCTTTTTCGAAAATTACAATCAACGTAGTGCGTCCTAGACGCGTCCGCTCAGGGCTCCTGTCTCTCTCTGAGTCCCCGTTCTCAACCTCTACATTTTCCTTTCCCTCTCAAAAATCACCTGCTTGTTACAAGCAGGTGCAAAATTAGCGGGCTGTGAAAATTCATCTTGTTCCAAGCAGGTGCAATATTGGCGGGGGGCACGGCAACCGCCTGTACATTTCAATTCTCCGTTCGAATATAAAACTGAGACGATAAACTCTACACTGCTAAAAATATAAAAAAAAATACACCTTGACTTTTCGTTCTCAGTTTGAAATAATAATAATAATTGCTGAAATTATTTTATAGCCAATCCTATACATTTATGAATGTGATTTGAAATACTCATTGTTATGAAAGGAAATTATTCTTTAAAAAGTAATTAATTATAGTTTAATTTTTAATTACTCACGACAATGCGTCTGGTGTCAATATTTTTTTCCATCCAAAATGTCCAACGAAAATCCCTTTCTCAAAACTAACAAACTTGCAAAGCTTATAAACCAAACCAAAAACGGAAATTTACCGTTTTCACAAGAAATTTCCGAAAGTTGCAATCATTTTCTTCGTTTAACGGAAAATTCCCAAATCTTGGGGAAAGCGGTCATTTTCCTGGAAATTAAGGCTGGAATTGTCCTGAATTTTCAGATTATTTTTAACAGTGTACCTGATATGTGTAAAAATTTACACTTTAATAAATTAAAAGGCCTTCTCAAGAAAAATTCTTTAAAAATCGTTTTTTTAGGCCTCCTGACTGTATAAACTCCCTTGAATTAAGTCCCCTGATGTCTTTATTTGAATCTTTGATTGTGCAACTTTCACACGTTGATTCTCTCTTGGGTGCTACCTTTAAAAACGCGATAATTGTTGAGCAAAATATTTTTTCAACACAAAATATGCTTCCGCAAATTTTGATAGAATAATTGTGTGTGCATATATGATATCTAAGTGTATTTATAAAAGTTGGAGAAAGGACAGAAACACGTAAGTTAGCTTTAAAAACACAATTTATTTTGCCTTTACAATGGAAAGTAGATTTACACATTCATATCAGTTTCTATGTATGAGTAACAGTACAAAGAAATTTTGACTGGTTATAGAAACGAAATATAAAACTACAAAATCCATCGAGGAATTTGTGAATTTAATCAAGTTCAAAGTACATAAATATGTATGTGTATTTAAATGTGTATATAGTCTAAGATGTCCCAAAAATAAGTTTTTATTCTTCAGGTACGTAAGTAAAGTTGTAGAATTTTATGGTATCGAATAAAATTTTCCTGGGCTTTAAATTAAATAAATGCAAAATTTATATTTTTATACAGTCCCGAACAAAAAAAAAAAAGAATCCCATTTAGTAAAACATTCCCCATACATTACCAATTTTCAGACTTTCATTATAAAAAAGACTATGAGACATGAAACTAACTATATCTTGACTTTTGAATGACTCTCAACCACTTTTGAATGACTCTCAAAGAGAAAAAAATGCATCTGAAGATACCATTTCAGGGGATGTATATAAATTACGACTGAAAACAATGATTGAATCAGTACATAGTACTTTGGTTATTATTAGTATTGTTTTGCTCCTTACCAACTTTGTTTAAACATACCTTTGAACCTTTTTATGATGAAAGGCTGAAATTTCGTCCATCACATAATTAATGTATGAAATACATTTTACTGGGAATATTTGAATAAGGCCTGCATAAAAATTTGAATTTTAGTATTTTTTTTAGATTTAATCTTTTGAGAATTTTAATCGACACCATGGAGTTCTGCATCTCTTTTTGCGTAACTGTATTTTATAATTTATGCTATTATCAATATTTAAGGAATAAAAAAACTACATCAGGGTTTCTGGGACTCTCTGTGTATGTATATACATGCCAACATTTTAAATTCATCAATAAAATTTGATTCAATAAACGCATTTTATATAATCAAGCTGCAAATGTAAGAAAATGGTTGAACAACGTTTTAAAAGCCCAGCTTAGTACAACATATAAATTTATGAATTTTGAAAGCGGGAAATATTCTGTAGCATAAAATATTTTATAAAAGCAGAACATAAACAGAATTCCCAATAATTTAAACACATTACATTGATTTCTTTTCTTTTTCAGCAAAATAGTATTTGCAGCATCAGAATTGCATTTTGGTAAAGCTAATTTCCAGGTAATTTCAAAACAATATAATGTAAATAATTTAGTATACTGATTACAGCCCACGTAAATTCCCATGACACTCTAACCAGCACGAAATTTTAAATATTTTATGCACTTCATTGCAAATAGTTTCTGGAAATAAACTCTCTCAGAGCTATTTCGATAATCTATTATATTCGAAATGTAACGTTGCTTTGTAAACAAATTGAAAACTCCTGATATGGAGGAGAATTGCTGAATGCAGAGTTTAAAGTGCATAATAGGTTTGTTCAATTCAAGTTATTCTTTGTTCAAGAGCGTCTTGTGTTCTTTTAAAATTATCCAAAATAATTCCGTTATATTCTTTCAAAAATGTGTTAAAATTCATTTTATGTGTTTGGATGTTGGTGTAAATGCATTTTGAAAAGCCCATGCAAAATAACATCGTATTAGTTTAAATATTCGTTTTCGACTAATATGCAGTACAAAAGAGCTGATTTTTAAATTTTTTTTTACATGTATGAATTTGCTTAAATTAAGTTGTTGTTTCTTGATTTTTCATTTTTTTTTAATGTTCCTCGAACATTTCGGGAACATTTTGAAATTTTCGAGTACAGCCCATTACAAGAATATTTCTTACTGAGTTATTTTATTTCATACTAGCTGAAGTACCCGTTCTTCGCACGGGAATGAATGGACTTTTTGATATTACGATTTGTGGGGATTACTATTTATTGTAATAAAGAGATATAGCAAAATGGATATCGCTTTATATTGTGTTCAATAACCATGCATACCGAATTTCAAGGCAATCGTTTGTACGGTGCAGAAGGCCATGCGGCGTAGCGCAATCTAGTGGAGAGTTTTAGCAAAACGGATACGGCGGAAATATTCTTCGCATTCAGATATCGATGAATACGAAATTTCAGGACGATCGGCTGGACAGCCCTGACGACGCGACATCTAGTGGCAAATTATATAGGAAAATGGATAGCGCCAAATTCTTCCCCGTGTTCAAATATCTATGTATACCTATTTTCATAGCTATCAGTTGCACAGTCAAGAAGTGATGCACTGCAGCGCGATCTAGTGGTTAATTAAAGTAATGATTTGCTACAGTGCCGTCAAGTGGCGAGTTATAGTAAAATGGATAACGCCAAAATATTCTCATTGTTCAAATAGCTATGTATACTGATTTTCATAGCGACCGTTTGAATGGTCAAGAATTTGGCCTGCTGCAGCGTCATCTGGTGGCGAGTTAAAATAATAATGCATTGCAGTGCCATCTAGTGGTGAGTAACATCAAAAGGAACACAGTTAGAATATATTCTTCGTGCTGAAATGTGTAAGTATAAGAAATTTTATGCCGATCGGTCGAACGGTATAGAAGTTGATATGTTGTAGCGCCATTTAGCGGCAAGTTACAGAAAATGGATATTGAAAAATATTCTCCGTGTTCTAATATCCGCGTGTACCAAATTTCATCGAAATCGGTTGGACGATATTCGCATAGTAAACGGCTAAACGGAATAGAATTCGACGTTCTGCTGCGCCACCTAGTGGCAAGTTAGAGGAAAACGGATAGCATAAAAAGATTCTCAATGATAAAAGACTTAGATGAACCAAATTTCATGGTGCAACGGTGCTGGAGTTTTTCAACCTCATACACACATACCAACATTCATTTTTATCTATAAGCAGTATCATTATATATCCCAGTCTTAAATAAAATCCAGTTTCAAATCTAAGCCTCGCCAGAGTGCCAACATACGCCATTTTGCAGAGTTTTTTCAGGAAATCATTCGAAGCATTGACTTAGCAGCAATCAATATGGGAAATGGTTCGGCCGCCAAAAAGTAAAGCACACATTTATTTGAAAAGGGGAATCCCATAATACAACCGAATTTTTTTAAATTATCAACTATAACGTGTTTTATTCATCGTTACTCCGATGTAATAAATGAGAAGATTTCAATTTTCTGAAATTTGGCGGAATTCCCCCAACTTAAAGCAATGTACTCAATTGGCGAGAATTCTGAAGATAGATCG
Organism: Cheiracanthium punctorium; assembly: GCA_038373885.1. NCBI lineage: Eukaryota > Metazoa > Arthropoda > Arachnida > Araneae > Cheiracanthiidae > Cheiracanthium > Cheiracanthium punctorium. The sequence continues at coordinate 47,690 of JAWZYV010014613.1, read as the reverse complement.
CTTGAAATCCCTTAATAACTGCATTATTTCTTCATGGATCATTAAAATTTAACGCTGTAGTCTAATAAAACCTTTGCACTTGCTTTCAAAAATCTATTTCCTTAAGCTCTCAATAAATTGCGCCAAGCCGAAAACTGCGCAAACCGCTAGAACTCACTTTCTCAAAATCAGCATTTGAGCCATTTTATTTTTTCGCCAAACTAAAAAAAAATTACATATTAGCCTCGGAAATCTTCAATTCTTATTGTTTTGCGTATAAAACATTTCATTCCTGCTCCGATTTCCCATGCACACGATATTATAATAAAAAATTAATAATCTTACAAATATTAACTAACAAAAAAAATCATTATTATTCTTTTATTTTTACTTTGAGAATTTAAAACATCTTATTCGGCAAAATCGCCACACATGGCAACCACGATCCTTATTTCACACTTTTTTCACTACAGGGGTTACAATTACGGAAAGGTTTTTGCATGGAGACCATAAAAAATCTCTTAAATTCCGGGAACGGGTGGACTTTCAAAGTTTTAAAGTGGACTATGATTTATTCTATATTATTTTACATATCTGTGCAAAATTTTAGGCTGATAGGTCCAGGATTTGTATACAACTCTAATCCACAAACAAACAAACAAACAAACAGAATTTCATTTTTAATTATAAGATTCTTAAAAGGAACTCATATTTAAAATAAATATTTGTAAATTCATTGTTATAAGATAACGATCGCTTTATCGTAAATTGCCAGCGCATCTTATTATTATTAATAACTTCCTAGTACTTTTTCATGCACTACTTAAGAGTATTCTCATTTAAGGGGACAAGTTACGTTAAATACACAAAATTTTCAATTTTGCATTTTTACTCGCATTCATAAGTAAAGTTATTTAACACAAAATAATAGTTAAAAATTTAAAAAATAATAACTTTTTAAATGAAAAATTGATATTAAAAAATAAGCCTTCTATTCTTTTCATTAATAATATCCCATGCGCATTCCAAATTAATAAAAAGCTATAATCTTTTAAATATACACTTGCAATATATGTATAAACATATATGTGCATTCATTTTTATGTGTGACGAGGGTAAGCATTATAGAAATAATAAATTCATGGGAGATGTAGCTTTATCTCAATTTTCCATCCTATTGTTAGATATACATCTCTATATCTCTATTAAATAACCTTTGTTTGAAAATTTAAAGCACAAGTATGTTAATTCATGCATTACAAGTGTACTATAAAAAATTACAGCTTCTTATTCATTTGGAATGCGCATGGGATATTTTGAAAAATATATTGAATGCGCATTTTTTTCTCAAAGATATTAATATAATTTTTTTTAAGATTTAACTTTTTAATTTTTAGTATTAATGAAAATGTAAATCTTTGTTTTAAACAACTTTACGCATACTTTGAGACTAAAAATTAAGAAATGACAGTTTTCAAGTTAAAGTCCCTTGTCCCCATAAAGATACATAATGTACTTTGGGTTTTTTACATACTTAGACGTCAGATACTTTCGATTTTAATCATACTCACTCCCCGATCCAAATTTTAATCCGAAAACGAAATTTTAATTCGAAACCGCTGTATCCAAATTTAACTATCATGGTATTTATATATCAGAGTCAATTTAGTAGAATGGAGTCTTTCAACTCACTTTTGATAAATGTATATGGGAATTTGCATCCTTATTGGATTTATTTCAATTAAATTATTTTATTCAGAGAATAAAATAAAGAATAATCTTACATTTTAATTAAATAATATTCTAATGCCGACCAAAAACTTTTAAAAGCTTTTTTTTTTAAATTTATACGTAAGAAACATAGAGTAACGAAGTACGTAAAGGAACATACAGTATTTTAAAGATTTTAAGAAAAAAAATTAATGCATCTTGTGTTAAATAATTAATTATAAATTATATAAAGAACTTTTTCACTGATGTTTTTTTATAATATGAAATTTACCAGTATCCGTCAAACAATACCAAGTTAAATGTATTGCGAAAAATGCACACACATCGACCAAAAAAGTACTTACTGAATTTTTAACATTTTGTTCTAGTATTTTCCTACTATTTATTGCGAATTTTGCAACTTTTAATTAGTCTGTGTAAATTTAAAAAAAAGATTAAAAATGAATTTTAAAGACATAAGCTATATTATTTTGTGGCATCAGAATTTCTTATCGCTTAGTGCTGATGTGTTATAAATAGGACAAACGCAACTTAACCAGCAACAAGGGAAATGAAAATTGCAAACAAGCCTCTTATGTATTAAAATACTGTGTATACAAATAAAATTGATTGATGCATTTTCTTTTTAAACGCTGATTAACAAGAAAAATATTTTATATTTGCATTATGAATTCAAGACGCTAATTTGTCTAATGGAAATAACAAATTATGCTTCGAAATATATTATTGATCGATTTACGTAGAAGTAGACTTTATAGAAAATGTAATGTATCTAAAAATTGTCTTCGAGGAACAATTTTTTTTTGTAGATTCTTAATTCGTAGATTCTAAATAGATTCTTAATGGAAAATAAATCTTTTCCAAATATGCGTTGGATTTATCACCTTTTTGTGTTTAGAAGAAAATGAAAATTGTTTTGACTATGAAAATCCTTTTCTTTAAATTATGTTTAAAAAACTGAAGAAGAAAATATATTTATTACATTCTTTTTAAAGGAATTTCATCATTCAGAAAAGTTTTTGCACACTTATCTTTAGCTGTTTCCTCTCTCAGAATTTTTACATTTTTAATTCAAAATCACATATTCAGAGAAAAAGATAAAACTTTACTAAAACGAAATATTTTCTAGCAAAAAAGATACTATCATCATTTCAGACAAAGAATGTATCTATAAATTACGCCTTTATATTAATCTACAGACGTATAAAAACTAAATTAATGACACCATGCTTGTGTTTTTAGCCAATGTTTAAGTGAGTGCTCTCTTTTTAAGTGTATAATATATTCTTAAGAGGCAAAAATAAAGAAAAAATTAAGAAAAATTTAATATTTTTTAAAAGATTGAAAATAAATTTGTAGCATCTAAAATGTTTTAAATGTAAATACAAAAAATTAAAGGCATTTCGATAACACAATGTCATAGTTGTTTAGAATTCATATGAAGGATGGCAAGCCCTGGCATTTGGGAGGTCTCACATTTAGCTTTTCACCTAGTGACCAAATAACCATTATCAACTGTTTCGCTGCACTGTATGGGTGATCTATTTTAGAGCTAGATTCTTAATGGAATTAGTATAAAAGTAAAACACCCAAAATCTTTTCGACGCAGCATCGATTCATATGATAGTGAATAACGTGTAGTGTGCATTTTTTAGTGACTTCTTGATTAAGAAAAATACATGTTAAAGGTGTTTGAATAAAAGTTCATCTGTTTGTTGTTATTGTTGTTTCAAATGCCCTCTGTCAACTGCGGGGTGGTGCCAGATCCCCCATATAGGCAGGCGATGGGCGGAAGGGGCGGATTCCATTTTAATGAGCCCCAGTGGGAGGAAGTCCGAATCAGCTCGGCTCTCCTAATTTTGAACCAATTCCAGAGGAGCGACCAACCCGATGAAATCAGCACCCCAAGAGGTATCGTCTGAAAACTTGGAGGACATTGAAGCTGCGACGGATTTTACGTTCACCAGCTCCCATTAGCGTACACGGTCCCACAGCAGTCGAGCCGAGAGGAAGTCATTCATCTGTTTAAACTCATAATACGAATATTTTAGAAATGTGAAAGCAAATTTGTGTCAATAAACTGCGTTTTTGATTTGATTGAATTTATGATTTGATTGAGAATTGAATTTATGATTTGATTGAATTTATGATTATGTATTTTGTAAAATATAAAATAAAACAAACAATTGTCCGGAAGTTAGTACATTGGTAAATTTTTTGAGGTATCTGTGAGATATTGTAAATTAATCTATGAATTGAAACAATAAATTTATAGCTCATTAAATTGCACAAATTTTATACCTTGTGAAGCATTGCAAATTGCAAAATCCATATTCTTGCAGAAGTAGGAGGTCTGAAATTTTTGTACTTTTCTGAATTTTTCATCATTTGCATCTTTTTCTTTTTTCTTGTTGTATCCAAAACTTATTTTTTCACTCTACCCTATTACAGTAAAAGCTCGGGGACAACGGGATACCAGATACACGAAAACTCATTATGAAACACCATTTTAAAAAGATAGGATTTTCCAGAGAATTCCTGCAAACATCGATGAATTAAAACAAATCACAACTAAAGAAATGTCTTCAATAGCACCATCAATGTTGCGAAGTGTATCAAACATCTTGGTTCGGCGTGTTCATGTTTGCATTCAAAATGAAAGCGCATATTTTCAACATTTGCTATAAAGTAAGGACAATGTAAAGCAAATTGGAATTGAATTATGCTTTTCAAAAATAAAATTTTCACAGGATTAAAAATAGTCACAGTTTCTGTTCTGCTTTTCAAATAAAGTTGTAACAGTCTGACAGTATCGGAAATTGTCTTTCACACTTAAACAAGGCTCAAACAATAATACTCCAGTGATAAAACAGTTTCCACATCCCTAAAATTTAAGGGTAATAAGAGAAACCAACGGGCATTCGTTTAAATAGATCAACGTGGTGCAGTTTAATCTATTACTAATTGATGAATTCCTCTGTATTAGATACACTGAATGAAAGTTCAATTCTCTTAAGTCCCATTGCAACGGGGTTTATAGTAGTATAAACTCAAAAAGCAAGATCATCGATAATTTGCAACCATAATTTAAAACTATTATTCCATAATTTGTATTAATAAATCATTTATTATCAATCTAAGTATTTTTTCGTAAAATATAAAAAACATTATTTAATAAAAAGGTTTTCATACTTTAGAGGCAGCTTGTTTCATATCGAAAAAATCCTGTTTCTTACAAGTAACTGAAATTTTTGTTTGAATAGCAAGAATTTTTTTAATCTTTATGCATAATTAGGCAGTCTTCATGCATTTTATGCCACTAGTTTTGATAATTGTAGCAAGCATTTGATATAAAAACACGGGATCTGGTGTGCGCCTAAAATGATAACACCATTCCGCTTTAATTAGCTGCGGATTGTATTACCAAGGCAGCTGTAAAAAGCTAGTAAAACGAATGAACACACACACTATTAAAAGCAACTTAACATTTAATTACTAAAACGAATTAAAACACTAAAACATTAAAAAGGGCGAAATAACTTGCTTGCTGAAACTCTAATCCCCTCGAGGCAGATTAAACTCCACCAACGGCGTTGCGATCTGCGATACTGTTGAGATTTGCGATAGCGCTGCGAATTTTGCCAGCGCCTAGCCACCGCAAAAATACAGATTCCAAATTCCAATGAATTCATGAATGAAGTACGCAGAATGTATGTTTAAGTTTCTAATAATAAAAATTACGTTTATCAAAACATAACAGAATTTAATTATAGAAGGAAACTTTGCTTTTTAATTTAATGCTACAAAAATATTAATGCTTATTCTGTGGCATTTCTTGCTAATACATTCAGTTTGTTCCCTATAAAAAAACAAGAACGATAAGTACATCAGGAACGATAAGAAACCAGGAATTAATTCTGGCTTGTTCTGGGACTCGGATATAATGCATCACTTGAAAGCTTTCTGCCTTGCGCAAAAATAGCTGATTAAAAGCTAAAACTAGTCCTGCAGTCCCCTTAAAATCCCATAAAATCCCGCAGACCAAATCCGCGGTATGCCGGATTAGAAAATGGCGATGTATTCCGAAGGGAATCGAAAATTACAGAATATAATCCTTGCGTATTTCAAAGTGATTCGAGTGCTTTTTATTTCCCTCTGAGACTTTTACTGTAAAGGGAAAAGTAACAACCGTAAAAATAAAGTTTAATATCCATTTTAATGCTAAAATACATCTTTCAATAAACCAATCTTTCAATAACTTACTGTACCTGATAAAGTGTTACTCATTCAGTATAGCACATTAATGCTCAGAAATGCTCAAATACCAACTTTTGTGTCGACGATTCTTTTACTAGCAATTGAACAGAAGTGTATGATTCTAAACAAAACATTGAAACAGAAGCATATGATTCCAGAAATGACTAATCTTGAAATAGGTGATAGGCTGTTGTTTCAAAAGCTAGAATTTTAGTTTTACATGTAATAGTGAAGCAGTGAAAAAAGTTTGCTTAAGAATGTTGATTACTCAAAAAGATGTTTTCTCACATTAAACTGAAATGTAGTTTAATTTGTTTTTGTGCCTTTATTAAATATTTGCTAGAAGGAAATACATATATAGAAGGCGAAATAATTGATAGGATTTATTTTATCTCCCTTCACCTTGTTACATTAAAAAAAATCTAATTAGAAATATTTTCCATCCGAACTATGGAATTGCGTCCGCAAAATTTTTAAAAGGTAAAGTTTTTAAAACTGTGTATTTTATTTTATAATTGCTAATGGTTCATGATTTCATAGATAAATTGTTGTATACATTTTCAATTTTCCTTAAATTCAAATTTTCTGGGGCTCAGTAGTGCACGCGTAAAATTCCAAATACCTTTAGGCTTTATATTGGACATATTTTATTTTATTTTTGAGACTGACATTTAAAGTACGTAAACTTATTTTTATATGCGTATTTTTATTGTACTTTTACATTTCATTGTCACACTTATTGTGGAAACGGTAAAATTGAAAATATTTCTGTTTTCACATGTTATTGTAGCAACGGAAATATTGTATTCTAATTTAGTTGAAGGAAAAAAGCTAGGAGGTTATGTAAAAAAAGTGTACGGAAAATACTTAATAAGTTGTTGAATAAAGTTTTACATCCTTTTATTTTAAAGGCTGCACTAATGTATGTTGATCTAACAAGCATAAGATATAAATATAAGGTAAGCATTGTAGTTAATGTAATCGTATATGATAATAATAAATAATAAGTTTCTAAGTTTTACATGAAAATGGAAGTGGCTAAAGTTTTATTCATAAATGTTCACCAATATTGTGGATATTTAGTCTGTTAAGTCGAATTATTAGCAGTAATCAATCTTTAAAGTTCATGCAGTGCTATATCCTTTTAACTTAATCTCAAATGAGGGGATTGCAAGTTTCATCTTCTGAAAAGCTTTCGAAACATAAGTATGTCGGTTTATTTTACACGATCTGGTTTAAGTCAGAATATTTAGCATGCTAATTGCTGTATATAGTTCAAGTGCAAATATTTGCGTTTAGGAAATTCCGAAATAAGTGAGGCGTAATGTGTAAATGATGTTAGAAGTAAATTTGCATTCACATTTACATAAAATGCACAATGCTTTGGAATGTACAATTTTCTGAAAATTGAATTACAAGAAACTCTAATAATTCACAAACATTTAAATGGTAAACATTTAAATATATATTTCACCTTAAAAAGTTTCTATATCGGTTATAAAGAGTGCATAGTACAATACCTGATATTGAGATCAGGAAGTATTGAGTTTAAGTCATGCATGACGTTGCATTTTGAAACCTGCCACTGCGAAGAAGAAGCAATGCATGGTCGTGTTACCTCGAACATCGGCGATAAGAATAGAATTCTAAGATCATGTGATTTGGCACCACTAGTCTTCTTTCTTTAGGGTTTTCTTTAAGAAAAATTGTATGAGCATCTGTTGACCATTACAGAGTTCCAGAAAGAAATAAAATACACTATTAATAAATTTGTTCGCAAATATGCGAAATCGTTTTTAAAAATTTCATGAAAAGTGTGAACATTTGATAACAGAATTGAGGCAGTCTTTCATAAGATATTGTGTTCCACACATAGCCTCTATACTTTAACTTATTAAAAATCGCACTTTAATAGTAAGTAACAGGTTTTATTAGTCAATTAAAATATCCAGTCTCTTTGAAACAGCCTTTATACCAAATAAAATCACACTTTCAAGTTGTTTCCTACTTTAGAAAAGCTAAAGCATCATAAATTAACTGTGGTTTTGTTTTTAGTTCGTTTTCTCATGAATAAACCTTTTCGCAACATTTTCAGTACATTGATCGGCTTTTTAAAAATATTTTCGTGTATTTATTTCTCTTTGCGCCAACCCCGAAAATTCGTTTGAAGAAATGTTTTAAGAAAATGAAAATGTTTTAAGAAAAAAAAAAGGTTTTTTTTTTCTTTTTCATGCTAAAAAAAAATATATTTCTGTTCATCAATTCACGGGTATCTCACCTGGAATACATTCAAAATTAGGAGATCTCAGCTTAAGTCGGTCTTCCTCCTACTGGGGATCAGTGAAATGGGAACCTCCCTCTTTCAGCCATCAAATTCTACTTATACCCGAACGTATGCGGAACCAAAATCGACGATATTTTTAAGCTGGGATTGGAAACAAATATATGTAAACATTAGCCTAATAAAAATAACACACGCGAAAAAATCCAAATAAAAATTCAATGACGTCAAGTAAAGCAAGCATATTCGTTACTATTTGCGAATTGTTAATGGTATGCACTGTTACTTTGTAATCTAGCTACTACTATGTCACGCAGTACCTAGATTCCAAAACAACAATGCATACGCGAAAAAGCAAAATCTTTCGGATCTTTTCACATCGATTTTATTGCACATAAAAAAAAATCGCTTTGCAGTGGGCGGAAGCATATTTTATCTGCCATTTTCTGTTTCTTTTATATTTTTATAATCAAGGATACGTATTAAATAATGCAACCGTACTATAAAACACAGGGTTACTAACTTTGGAACATTAACCCCGCAGCTGCTGCAATTAAAAAAACTTTTCTGTAGGAATTTGTACAACACATTATCATCCAATACAGTATATTTATAATAATTTTATGAATGGAAATGTTACCAATTATACCTTTTCATACATCTTACAATGTTAGAACTTGGCTTTGCCCCATGCCCAGCACCAGCTTTTATCATGACATCCAAAATATATAGCAACCCTAACCTAATAAATTTAATGAAAAATACTGTTAAAATAAAGAAACATGATTTTCGTTGAAATGAGTCCCATAATTTAGCCAACGCTTCAGTGAATATATAGAACAGTAAGGTAACGGGCGGCGAAGCTAGCCGCCTTGGCATCTAGTCCTATACGAAAAATCTGGAGAAGAAATAGGAGGTTAGACAGAATATATTTAAAACCACAACGTTATAATTTGTATTTATAACATGGAAAATAGATTCATTTAGAAACAACATAATTTCAACCATTTTAAGGTTGATTTGCAATAAAATTGCCATGATTTTTTTAAGGAATGTGTTTCACGATTTTTGGTTGTGAGGTCTTTTAAAATGATTAGTTCATACTTTTGTTACGTGAACACAGCATGTTGCAATGAATTGTATTACTTTGGGAATCACACAATGCATGTGTATAATGTTCATTTCCGAGTACCAAGAAATCATACAGTAAATGACATTTAAGAATTTCATTAAGGAATCAATAATTTTTACTTTACATATTCATAACTCAGTAAATGTATTCTGTAAATAACAGTTTACGAGAGGGTATAAATGGGAATAAAGTTTAACAAACAATAATAAAATTTTTGTGAAATACTATTTTTCAGATTCAAAGTTAACTACTAGCTACAAAGTTAAGTCGCTGAGGCGGGGTGGAAGGTTTCTCCCTTCTTAACTTCAAATTCCTTTGATTTTAGACATTTCTTTTAAAGTTCAAAGAAATCATTTTTTAAAATCTTAAATTCAGTTATCTTTCGTCTGTAGCTATGTGTGTATCTGTGAAATAAACATACTATATTGTAACGTTACAGTTATCAAACTTTTGAGTATTTTTTTTTTTTTTTTGGTTGTGTGTGATTAAGAGCTCTTTAAATAGCTGGCTGATTTAGATTTATAAGCAAAATATTGTGGGCAAGAAGATGCTATGTTAGATTTCCTCAATTTTCACGAATAAAAATAAGTAATTTAAAAATATGCAATTGTAAAGTGAGAATACTTTTTTCCGATAAAAATTTCTAGAATTTACATAAATGATAGCATCTTAAAAAGATGCAGTTTTATTCTGTATCATCCTGCTTACAAAGCAATCAGCTAAACTAAACTTACTCATTGTAACAGCGTACAAACAGTACCATAAAATTATAATAGCATTAAATATTATAATAAAACTAATTACATTGTATATCCTAATTATAATCCGACTTTCAATACCCCATGAATGCGTTTTCAATTTTCATTTTTTTAATTGTCAGATCTACTTCATAAATAATAACATTTCTCTAAGTGAATAACTGATAGAATTATTTTACAAAAATAACGTTTGCGAAAAATATTTCATGTGAAATGCAGTAATACAGCTCCTTTTAAGTAAACCTTCTTAGAAAAGTATTTCAGAATCATAAAACTAAATATAATAGATGCAACATAAAATGACACCCCCCCCATTCCCAGAAAGAATGCTGAATAGGTCATTTTCAATTCAGTACTCCATTTTTTAACTGGATGTATAAAGCTCGTGTTGAAGTTTTCAAAATATATTCAGTTATCCGCACCAGAACTATCAAAAATATTCATTAGTACTAATTAGTACCTAACACTAAAATTAAATGCTTAGCTCTTTGTCCCTTAATAGAATATAGTTTAAAAAAAGAAATGCCGTCAGAGCTTTGTGCAGTTGAATCATTGACATTAATTAGTTCAGTTAGTTTCAGCTCGAATAATACATCACTTTATTGTGAAAAGCATTACTAATGTAGGTTGTCCTATTATTTATGATGTACGACTATTGATTTACCATCTTTCCTCCTCTTTATTTTCTATTCTAAGATATTTGTTTTTCTTATTACATGACGAATTAGCTACAACATGTTTATGTGCTATTCTAAAAATTTTAATTTGGAAAGAAAAGTTATTTTTTTAAAGTCTTTATTAAACAAACTTCACAAAATGAGCTAATCTTACAGAAAACTAGAATAAGAAAGCATAAAAGAGCATTTTTAAATCAATCACTTTTGTTAATTTATCCAAATTATTTGCAATCAAATGAATTATTTATTGATTAATTGTTATTATGAGATAAATTATTTAGTTGTTTCTAAATACGATGCATACGATGTTGATACCGCAACATTTAAGCTACAAAAAAGTTAAAAATATTTTTATGTGGTAACTATTGTGACATAAAGAGGAATGTTTGAACTGATATTTGAAAACAGTTGTTTCTATATGTGTTAAACTAGAACAAAAACGTAAATTCTAGTTTGAACCTGCTTAAAAATAAGAAAACTGATGATTCGAGTATGGAAAACGCAACAGTCAGCATTTAAATTCAAAAAGAAAAATTTCAAAACATTTGAATTAAAGCTACAAAGATCAAGTTTTAGAGTTACTTCAGTGAAAAAAAAATTGGCGAGAAAATACTTTATGAAAGTTTTTAACACCCACAATAAGTATTAATTATTGGATTTAAGAATTGTTATGGAATATGAGTGTTGAATCGACGCAATGTTATATATATTGGTAATGCATATTATAAACCTTGCTGTTACATATACAAAGATTTCAAATATAATTCAATAAATACTTTAAGAAATCACAAAAGATATATCAATTTCATACTAGCAATATCACAGGGAATACTTTTGCATGATCTCAATTCTCTACTCAATAAAAATAGACGGAATTTCCCCATAATAAAAACACAAACATATTATTATAAGCGATAAATGAAAGAAAATGTCATTTTTTCATTCTGTTTATTTGTATTTTTTTTTCTTTCGCCGCATCAAAATATTTTTCATTGTTAATAAGATAAAAAGATTTCGACTGAATGCATCGCTGTACTTATTGGAATGTGATTGCTTTTGTTTTTAAAGAGTAAAAAAAGCCATTCCATGTAAAAGTTGTGTAGCAAATGTTTTTTTTTTATATGATTGCCTTATTTTCAGATTTTCTATGTAACATATGTTTTTACAATTTATTTTGTTTCATACCAAGTTTTTTTTTTTTTTTTTTTTTTTTTTAAACATCCCACAGAATTTATACCCTTTTGACATGTTGTTCTTGCAAAAATTATCTTTATTTAATTTTCAAGCTGGATAAATTTAACGAGTAGAAAAAAAAAGAAATTTCAACAGAAAGGTAACTGTTCACTCTGTGAATGATAACTATGTTATGAATATTTCTCATAAAAATTAACATGAGTAATTTGATGAATACTATCCGATTCAAAAGATCTTAACATGTAATTGTATTTATTTATTTATTTGTGTAATTAAATAAATTATATTTAGTTTTGTAGTACTTTTTTATTTTAGTAAAGCGTAATGCTACATATTAATTAACATGAGTAATTAAATAAATTATATTTAGTTTTGTAGTACTTTTTTATTTTAGTAAAGCGTAATGCTACATATTAATTAACATGAGTAATTTGCTGAATACTTTCCGATTCAAAAGATCTTAACATGTAATTGTATTTATTTATTTATTTGTGTAATTAAATAAATTATATTTAGATTTGTAGTACTTTTTTATTTTAGTAAAGGATAATAATACATAATTGCTTATTTAAAGAGAATAATAAAAAATATGTCCAGCACAATTTAAATTTAAGATGTGCTGTTATACGACAGTATGAGAGCTATGCATGTTTCAAAGATAAAAGTCAAACTATTCAAAATTAGAAAAAAAAATAACAATAATTAAATATATTTCAATCTGAGTTTTATCTGTTAAAGATGAGGTTGACACAAACACTGGAAAATATTTTTAGTTAATTTAAGATAGAATTTAAAAACAATTTGCTGAACAATTGATTTTTAAAAACGATTTCAAATAAATTTATTAGTTTTAATGGATATTTTATTATTTTTGAATCAAACAGCGCAATAATTTTCAACATAGTAAATATCATAAAATTTTCTTTTATCGCTAACGGGATGCGCAGATTAAAATAAGATATAAAATAATTGATATTACAAATAAGATACAGCTATGAAATAAGCAAAAACTCAGAATGACTAGAGTCAAGAGCACTATTTAGTTAAGAATTTGCACTCGTAACTTTTGTGTTAGGGGACTTGACGAGACAATCTTATTTCATGCTTCAATAGTATCATTTGTTTGTCCCAACGAGTTGGATAGCGCTCTTCCATCGCTTTGATATCTTGATGGAAACATTTTCCCTGTTAATAACTTACAACCTCAAGATTCTAGGGAAATCAATCAAGGTGAGTAAACAGATGAAATATTGTGCCTTTGACGGACAAGTGTTTAACAGTCATAAATGCAACAAGATATATCAGAGCTATTTAAACATCTTCTACTTGAATAAGCTAATAGATGTGAACCAGCGTCTACAAAACGCACTTGTTTGCTCCGTTAAAAATGCCACTTACGAGAAAAAGGAAGTATGACCTTACCTTATCGCATTACAAACTGAAAAGTATTGTCGCCTTCTTCTTGAGAGTATACGCCATACATACTAGAGAAGTGGCAAAATTTAAGTCAATCAAATGAATTTTCAAAACTTTTGCTATGGACTAATTTGTTAAATTCTTAAACTGCATAAGAAACTGTAGCTTGCACAGAGAAACCGATTGCAGATTTGACATCGGCGATGCGAAAGTATCTACGATTTGTTAAAAAATCTCACACAAAAGAAAAAAAAGGATTACCCAATATTATGAATATTAATATAAAATAATCATTAAAGTGTACATTTAGTTTAATTTAATTTTCAGGGGAGTTTATTATACTTGTTTTTAGTTTAATTTAATTTATGAACTTTGAAAATTCACATATTTTAGAGATAAACACATAATATGAAATACTGCAGGTTAATTCAAATATAAATTATGGTTTCCCTTATTCATTTAATATTTCAGCAACAGCAAACCTTTCAAAATTGCTAAATCATTTTAACAACTTGAATTCTCCCATAAACATTAATTTTGAAAACTAACGTAGTTATCTAATATATTCTTCATTCAAAACTTGTTTTTGCTTGAAGGTACAAATATGAAAAGACCAAGTGACTTCGCAATCATGAATAAACTTTTTTCCTCACATAACATTTAGTTAAATTTACATTTTACTTCAGAGCATCCCGAAGAAATAGTAAAAAATAGTTTTAAATTCAGTACACACGAGCAAACGCTGAACCATTTTTCATAAAATTCTAATTCCATGGACGACGATGACAGACTCTGAACTTATGAAATACTAATTGGTTTCGTTACAATTCAATAGTTTTTGCGATGAAAAAAAATAATTTGATTGAATCTTGTCTCTTGAAGAAATTTTTAAGAAAACATGAGAGCAATTGAAAGTGGAAATAAATTTTCGAATACTAGTAGATGTTTTTCACTATGATAGTGCATTGACAATTTTAATTTAAATTTTTATCGCTTTGAACGCGTGCCAGGAGATTCTTCCTTAGTTTATTATTTTTGGCATCTGAAATTTGAGTAAACTTAAATAATCAAGTAAAGAAATTTTCTATACTGCCTTGTGACGAATTTCTGGGTCTTCTGCTCTTTCAAGTGTTAAATATAATCTAAAATTCGCATTCTTGTATTCTTTCAAATAATTAACTTTGCTTTTTGTCGCATCAAAATCGGTTGAGTAGGGAGTACGGGAGTTTTGGAGTCTCCATTGCTTAATAGAGAATTTTCTTGAATTCTCGAGAAATAATGATGTCAGAGCTTAACTGATTTTATTTTTGGCACCAAATTCGGTGATATTTCGCCAAAAAGACGCAAAGCTTGGCGTCATTTCGGACATTTGGCGCAATTTTAGTAATGGGTGGGTCAGTAATATTTGTTTTCCTTCATTAGTACTTCGCAATAGCCCAGTATTACTCAATTACTTTTCTATGATGCAGTCAAATTTCGCGTTTGATCTCGATGTTTCCGGAGATAATTTTTGGAATTTTCGCGTAACGTCGGCACTTCGGTATCTATATAAGGATTGCAGGACATCCCCGAAGTCAGTTCAGTGAGTGCTCGTAGCTAGTTCACGGCATTCTGCCGAGAGCATAAGGCTGTGGGTTGTACGCGCTTTTAGAAGCAAAGTTATACTTGTTTTGACAAGCTTGTTTTTACGTGATGTGTGTGAATACTCCATTATTGGAACCTGAGGAACTGTTTACGATTTTCCTCGAAAAGTTTTACTGAATTTTGGCGTGTGGAAGTATTTTTCTGTGTGTGAAATATAGCATTTGAGATAGCTTCTGTTTTAACCTGACTGTTATAAATCCTGTAACAGCTTATTGATTCCTGTGAATTTCCTACAGAAGATTGTTCAAGAAGCAATGAAATTCGTGTCCCATCCTGACATCCTGGACTGTTTACTAGAACTTACCGCATACACTGGACTTTCAAACGACGAACCCGGAAACTAAGCAGAGTTTCCCTCAGCCATATTTTATATGAATATTGGTAGAAATCGCAAATTTTTGAATTCCAAGTAATGTACAGACAAAAGTATAATTTTATTTATATGTATAAACAAAATATGTGTTTCATTAGAAGATATTAAGTGTTTGACTATTGTACAGTAGACCCCTTATAACACGGTAGATACGTTCTGTGTTATAGGAATCCGTGTTGTACGGGGCCTGAGCTATAATCCACCTGGAGTGCTAAAGCGCCATTCGCTGTAAAAATTATTTGTACACCTTAAAAACCCAATCTCATTTAATGTTGCCATTCAGAAGTTATATTAATTAGGAGCTAAGGCGTCATTAAATCAGATCACGTGTCTCGTTTTACTGTGTTGTTCGACTACCTTTTAATATGTTATACGAAAACGATCGCAATTTTTCGCAGTGTTCTAGGGATCCGTATTATATGGACCCGTGTTATTCGGGGGTCTACTGTAGTTACAAAAAATTGTAACTGCCTAACAATTAATTTTGTTTTATGCTATTCATGCAATAAAGAAAAAACTTGTGGTATACCTATTAAATAAATGAATATGAATGTAATTTTTTTGTCTCGTCTTAAAATTACATAAAACAAGCATAATCTTGAAATAAAATTATCTTGAGTATAATTACCGGAACGAGTTCATTCTTGGTAAATTTTATTATGCTAAATTTGGAGTTATTTTCACTCTAAATCATGCTAAAATATACACATAATTGCTTTATTTTTGATATTTCCTTACCTATACTTTTTAAAATCAACAATAACCCACTTTTATTCCGAAAAACATATAGCAAACAATCTTTTCTAGAAGCTGTAATAAGATAAACCATATTCAGTCTCAAAGGAGATGTTTCTCGTTTTCATGATTAGAAGAATGGGGTCTGAATAAGATTACCCGCAAATTGACAAAAGGAAAATATATTTTACATAAATACAAAAAAGAGAATCTCATTTTTTTTCACACCATTATCTTCTGATTGGCAAATAGTTATGACATCATGCAACATTTAGTAACAAAGAATTTGTAATGAAACTTCAATCTTTTTGTATGCTATCTAACATTTAAAGAAACACATAGATCGACTTTGAAAGTTTTATCAGAAATATTTATATAACTTTTAAAACATGAACATGGCGTTATTTATTATATTATTTATGTTCTAGTTAGAATTATATGCATGTTTCTGAAATGCTTTTCTTTTTCACTGTCATATGTTCTAAATATATCTCTTTTGAAGAAGTTTTGATATGACTGTCGAAATATTTTGACACATTAACTCCATGACAAATAATGTTTATGTATCAATAAAATATTCCATCAGGTAGATGTACCAGACTAAATGTGCAAAGAAAATTTGAATTTAAAAGATTTACTTATCGGTGTTGTGCTATAGGAGATAGTTGACATAGACACTCTTTTTTCCTGTAAACACTATAAATTGCATGGTATTAAATTCTAAACACGTGATTTTTAAGTGAAAAGTATTTTGCAAAAAATTAATTTCTTCAATTTCTATTAGATGGAATTTTTTTCTTAAAAAAGGAAGGTATTTTGCATCAGCATTTTCAGCAAATAGATTGTTGAAAGAAAAAATTATAATATATTTTTCATTTAATATTTAAAAACAACTTTAAATATTTTCTTGTTTTTAATGAAAATTGACACCAGTCTTAACTGAAGAGCAACAGAATTAGGTACACCTATCTAGTAGTGCGTGGCTCCACTTTTAATTTGATGACGGCTACGATTTGGGTTGGTATGGACTCTAGAAGACACCGGAAGGGATGGTAAGCCGTACTTATCCACAATTCCTGAACTACCTCCCACAGTTAAATTTAGATGGAAGGTGGAAGGCCTTGAACATCTGTCTCAGTTACATCTCAGATGTGCTCGATGAAATTCAGGTGAAGTGACTTTGATGACTATAAAAGCGCAAGCAGGGCTGTAGAATGTTCATCCAATCATCTTGATACAATTTGAAAGCGATGGCATGGTGCATTGTCTTGTTGAAAGATAATCTTTGTTGTGAGCTTTCGAACACTTTCGAGCGGAAGAAGATAGTCATCAAAGCTTTTCCGGCAACGTTAACCTGTTACAGACGATGTCACTCGTACCAAGTGTCCCATTTCGGTCCATGTGAATACTCCACAGACAATAATTTCACCTCCGCCAGCTTGAAAAGCCCCCTGCTGGCAGGAGTGATTCCATCCATTTATGTCATTTACGATGTACACGCACCATACCATCAGCATATACCAAAGTGAATCTCGACTCATCACTCCGGGCAGTATTTTTCCACATCTTTACGGTCCATTGGCGATGTTCCCGTACCCTTGCAAATCGTTGCTCCCTATTTTGTGCAATCAGCTGAGAGACTTTCTTAGGGCGAATATTCTATTGAGAAGAGATGGTTTTGTAGAGTGTGGCAGCTTACTCGTCGCTGTGCTTCATCGTTAAATTGATGGGTGATCTGTTGCACTGTGGCCCGTCTATCCGCTGTTATCAATGCGGGCTAGCTGACGCCGACCTCGGTCTTACCACACGCTGCTGTTCGCGGAGGTTGACCTTAGCAAAGGTGGTTTTGTCAGATTCGATATATCTTGATACAACGGTGAGTGAAAATCCTAGTTCTTGCACTGCTTCTAAAATGGAGTCACACATTCTTTGGGACCCGACGAATTGGCCATTATTAAATGTGCTCGTTCTCTTTAACTCGTATGGCTTTGAATATCACTGATAAGCAGAATTCTTTATCTCTTCAAATTGCTGCTTATACCATTTGCAAGTCACTTCCAGGTTGGCCGACAGCTCGAAATTCGCATACGTCCTGATGTGCCTAATCCAGTTGCTTCTCAGTGTATATTGGAATCTTTCGGTAGCAAACGATATTATGAATTCCGAGTACTATAGGGAATGCATGCTCAATGAAATGCAGTATTTAGTGGTTTTGCCATATCTAATGTTTTAAGATTAATTTTCTTTCAACACATTTCGTTTTGTTTAGCCACAATAGTCTCCGATTTTTGGAGAAGAATCATAAGCAATGCTCTGTAACCTGATACCATCGGACGATACTTTAAATGAGATATAATGAATGTGCCCTTTACTTATGTTTACATGTGTTATTGTGCATGGTATTATTGTTCAACCCCTCACAAGCACAACAGAAACTCCTATAAGAAGCTCTTTGACGACTGCAAGGTGAATCTTTACGCATTATCAAAACCATTTAAATTTTAGATAGACAGCCCAGTAAACACACACAGGATCCCTGAATGTCTATTAACGTTCAGAAAACATCTTCTAAACGTAAATAGACGTTCAGAGAACCTGTGTGTTTGCTGGGAGTATCACTTCACCCCGAAATTTCAGAACAAAGGAATGCATTTTCAGGTATGCCAATCTAAGTGCAGAATCAAACGAATGTTAAGTAATTGCATTATTAACGTCACGTCTTTAATCCTACATCTTGAAAACGAGGCATTCAAGATTGTTAATTTACATTTCTCGATACAAAGTCTGATTGTATGAAGCACAGGTCCATGTTCGATTCCCGACTTGGGATTTGTTGTTATTTCATCTCTCCCTTCTTCGATGGGAGCATTGGACCATCCATTGGATACCACCATAATAAAGTGACCAACACGTCCTGCCTTAATAGTGAATCATGGGCACAAGGCGGTGCCTGGCATTTCAGAAAAATAGAACTGTATAAACCGTGCAAATACTAAAAAATCCAATTCTCCATCTTTGGCTTAGTATTAAATCTGAATTCTTTAACTTTCTAAATCAACTTGACCTTTCGTACTGCCTTTCTTGGAACTTGAATATGGGTAAAGCTCAGAATTTAAATCTAAACGTTATCTTAACGTTATGAAACTTTCATATGCCTCTGAAAGAGCTAATACAGAAAGTGAACCTCTTCGAAAAATGTAGAGGAGTGAATATTTCACAAGTAAGAACCATCTATATGACGAATTTTACCTGAATAGTGATTTTTTTCTCCAAGCAAAGCCTGACTAGAGTGCCGTGGTCCCCCACATCAACAAACGACCCGATTGTATCTTGTAGAAATGCGTAAGAAAACTTTTCCTCTACTTAAACATCAACAATTCTCTAAAACAGTAATGTTATGCTGAAATAAAAAGGTTTCAATGGGTTCAAAAGGTCATTGTACTCAAATAGGACATAGAGTAAAATGATGAATATCTGGTCAATATGATCACTTCAGGCGGTACAAAAGGTTTTCAGTTGCAAAAAAGGTGAAGCATCCACAAGAGCAGAAAGCTTAAAACGCATTTAAGCCTGCAGTTCCAGGTTCTCTACTCTTGTGGATGCTTGAACTTTTTTGCAACTGATAAAGGGCGGACTTATTTACTGCTTTTTATTTTAATCTGACAATGATTTGAGATAATCCGTATGCGTTGGTGTCAGTACCGATGGAGCTCTCTCCATTTGACTGCTATGAAATATTATAAGAGCTTATTCGAAGAAAATCGGCAAGTGTAATACGAATGCTGTGAACCCATTGCATCATTCATAGAAATTCAGCAGTGAACGATGGCTCACTAACGTTAACCACGATCCTTTGAATTTTGTGAAGGTGGTTTGTATCTAACAGAGGAAGGTCGAAGATTTTTCCGATGCCGATTTTGTAATAGAACCAGCATATTTTTGAAAAACTGAATTTCTTTGATCTCTCTTTCCAGTAAGAGAGCTAAATGGTATGCACTACATTTTGAAGTCAACGGAAAAATTATCAGCAAATGTAGAGTAGAAATTACGAACGTTTACTCTTAGTCATTCTTACTAACTGAAAACTTAAGGAGTAAATATATCCTTATGGATACCATGATGAGTATGCAAAGTTGAGAATTACTCCGGTGATGAACAAATAAGGCTGTCTCCATCACGTAACGGCTGTGAATTTATAGGTATTACAGTTACCCTTGTGAAAATGAAAAATAAAATCATGACACAGTTGGTGTTATTTATTTTGTAAGAGAACAAACTGTAAGAGAACTTCACTTTCTGGAGTCTTAATAAGATTCACGACTCCAGAAAGTGAAAAAAATCTTGCGAAGGAATAGCATAAAATTTTAAAATGTGGTCTTACGCTCTTTTATTTTAATAAGAAATATCCGATCACATAGTAACATAACTAAATGGCTCAACTATGACTGTTCGCTCAGTCATAGTTAGGTTTTTACTGCATATGAAAAAAATGCAAACAATATGAAAGATAGCATAGCATTACCAAGATAGATGTATCAATTTTTTCCAACAACATAACTTGACTCTACTCTACAATAGATTGGTAGAGCATGAATAACAGCGACGACTTATCTAATTTTTGAAAGCAGATGTTTATTGTAACCTCACCTGATTAGCTTCGTTTCAGATTCATCAAATATGCTTATCCACTCTACCAATTGATTTAAATCTTAATTCAAAAGCGTTTTTAAAAACAGAATAATATGCAGGTAACTATCGAATTAACCCTATTTCATCTGTGGTCTTCAACATATTTCGCTACACTGATTAGCAATGAAATCTTTGAAAATATTTGAAGTTTCGCTAATTGCAATTTATGCTTGGATTTTATTATTAAATAAAAAAACCATTAACGCACGATATTCGCCTCAATGTTGCAGAATGATTTCCTTTAACGAAATTTTACTGTACTTCAACTTACTTTTAGTCATTACCCCTAACTTACAAACAACTAAAGGTCGTTGATCAAAACGCTGCAAACATGCCGGCACTGTCTACACAAGAGAGAATGAAGACAAAGATGAGCGTGTAATTTACATTTATTGTCTCAACTATATAAAGTAAGTAGTTACATGTCAATAATGAGCTTCCCATGAAGCTGAGTAGTGCGATAAGAATCCAGAAGCATTGAATGTCTCTAATGAGTAAGAAGACCAGTCCAAGAAACAGCTTGCCATAATGCGCTGACGTTCGCCGGAATACTTCCTCTCCAACACCCCAATGATTTTTCTGCTGATGGCGCTTGTGGTCTTTTCGCTGGAAATATTGAAAATATGTTAAAATACATACCTACAGTACAAGAGACACTTTTGTGCATAAGTCTTATTTTCGAAAATAATTTTTAGTGTTTTCAATCTTTGTATTATCTTCATAATTTTAAAGGTTTAAGAAAAGTTTCCACATACATGAAGACACTTTTAAGGATTCAGTTCTAGACTTAGCAGAGTCATATATGCGCAAGCAATTTTTCAAAGCTAGCTTAACCTATGCGTTCTATGAATGAAGAATGGTGAATGCACATAATGTTGACTGCTTCATATTTAACAGTCCACCATTGTCGCGATTTAGGATGGAAAATCCTGATAACTCTTTGTCATAACTCCTCACTGACTTTATTAACGTAGAGAGCAGGCCGACTACACCAACTTTGCTCCTTTCCGTCAGACCAAAGTCAAAAGTCACCTGGAGACCCGTATTCACACGTCCGTACTTTTTAAGCTGCCTTTTCATTCACTTCAACCGTGAAAGTTTTTCTAATCTAAAAAACTGGTGGCCAACTATTCCGCGTGCCCGAATATCTTCCCACACAGCTCTTTCAGGTCGACCTTGCAACTCCTAGCTCCGAGCCGCCGTCGTCGATCAGTTTCGGGAAACTGCCGTCGCAATGCAGGGACATATGTTCACGGGTCACCCATTTGGCACGCAGCGGCCCATTGCGAACGTCCCAGCACGCTAAGGTCAATCACCAAGTCAAGGACCGTTGACAGCAGACATCGAAGCCAGCTCTGAAGGAACACTACCAGGACCAGAGAGACTGTCAACACCGAGGGAGCGGGTGACCCTGGAGTTGGGCCGCTGCGTATTCACACCCTCAGATCAGACAAGTCAACCAGTACCCTCGTGATCGCAGAGCTGCTGTCGAGTTTCGGCCAATCTGAAAGAGCTACCCTACCTTAGCCTAGCCTAGCCTACCCAACCCTACCCGTTTTAGCCTATCCTACCCTACTCTACGCTAACCCTACTCGTTTTAGCCTATCCTACCCTACCCTCTTAGCCTAGTCTATACCCTACTCTCTTAGCCTACCTACCCTACCCTCTTAGCCTAGTCTACCCTACCCTCTTAGCCTAGACAAGCCTACCCTCTTAACCTAGTCTACCCTACCCTCTTAGCCTAGACAAGCCTACCCTCTTAACCTAGTCTACCCTACCCTCTTAGCCTAGCCTATACCCTACCCTCTTAGCCTAGACAAGCCTACCCTCTTAACCTAGTCTACCCTACCCTCTTAGCCTAGCCTATACCCTACCCTCTTAGCCTAGACAAGCCTACCCTCTTAACCTAGCCTAAACTACCCTACCCTCTTAGCCTAGCTTACCTTAACCTAGCCTACCCTACCCTCTTAGCCTAGCCTATACCCTACCCTCTTAGCCTAGCCTATACCCTACCCTCTTAGTCTAGCCTATACCCTACCCTCATAGCCTAGGCTACCCTACCCTCTTAGCCTAGACTACCTTACCTCTTAGCCTAGACTACACTAAGCTACTTTTGCGTACAGAAATCCTGAGCGGCAGATAACTGCCGGAACAAACACGGACCTAAAATCTGAATACAAAATTAAACACGCACGAGAGAAAAGGAAAAAAATTAGCAGTCTGGGGCTTGTACTTTTCGAGTACATGTGACTGGCAGGTCCAACGAAGCTACATAGGCGTTTCCTGAAAACTAAGTAAGACTCAGCGAGGAAGACCACCTGAAAATAAATTCACAAAACAAAAAATACTTATCTTTTGCCCATTCTTGACAAGCAACTTTCATCACCACCTGCAAAACACAAACAAGAAAGATAAATCACGCTAAACTCATTGAGTATAAAATTTTCGAACACAATATTTTTGCGCCAAATTACGCGATGTTTTGTACTAAATCTCGCGAGATTTCAGTTTTGTGGTTAAGGCAAAGCTACATGAGAGCTGTCGACCTTAGGGGATTCTTTGGCCGCAGGACCTTTTTTCAAGGGTTTATGACGTGTATTAAAATTACATCTGGAGAAAATCACCCAAAACTCCAGACCTCAGATTGACAGCAAAGGCTAGGCCCAATCCTAGGAACTTTAGAGATTTGAGATACTTAAAAAAGCTATATAACAATTTTGAGAGAACCTGTAAGACAGAACTTTAAAATTTATTTCCATCTTTTAAATCACATATGGGAAACCGCCTGCCCTCTGGCCGGATGTGGCCCACCACAGCTTTGGATCCGGCCCGAGGAAGATATTAATACCGATATAAACCATTCAAAATACCATATGAATACCAATTATACAGGTCGCGCCTTCGCTAACATCTTGAAGTTTGGCCCACAACTTTTCAAAGGTTGCCCATACCTATTTTAAATGAAGTGTAAAATTATAAACATTCATATATTTATTATGTTGTGCTTGAAAAGGATGAATGCCTGATACAGACCGTACATTGCCATAGACCGTAATATATTTAATTTTTTTTTTCTTTGAGTGCTCCTGTGAAAGAGCTATAAACGCTACAGACATTTTCGATAGAGATCAGTACACTGTCATTTTTAATGAATACGAGTTTTGTTTTGTTTAAAATAGCAGAGTAAGTCTAAAAAAGCTTTAAGGAATGATTAAACATAGAGCGTAATGCGCTGCAATTCTTTTTTCGGTGCACATGTAAAAGAACTTAAAATACTCCATACACCTTTTCAGTTGGATACCTGGTACTGTACATAGAAATAACAAAATTTCGTAGTAATTTATGCACGGCAGCTAAAGCACAGTCGGACGGACAGACAAATGAGTCTTTTTGGAGAGTTAAAATAAATATCCCTTTTGCACAACGTGTGGGTGGAGATGGCGAGGAATTAGCTCTTTTAAGGTTTGGCGGTCTAAAAATGTTAGACGCGCAGAAAAGTAAATGATGTAACTTTGCTGCATGTAAACCGACTATTTGAGGGCGAATTACAAATTTTTCGAATTCCCATTGATATCGCCATGACTTAATGTTATCACAATAGGGTTTATTTTTTTTTAAATTTCCCGTAAAAGAATGAAAATACCGCCAAAACTGGGTTCATTTTTTCAAACATTTTGTGTCGTATTTGCAGAGTTATCACCAAAAACCGCCAAGACTGTCAATACGTGGTGCAATTTGAGGGAGCCATGACTGTCGTTGGACCATTAGCTAACTATATAGTAGGATGGTATGGCTCGAAATGGGCAAATGTCTCAAAACTGCCATTGACCGCAATGTTTTTCAATTCTTTTAAGTGATCCTGTAGAACTGTAAATCATATACTCGCTATTTTCGATGGACAGCTTTATCTTGTAATCCTTAACATAAAGGGGAATTCGGGATACAAAATTTACTATCCCCCCCACCCCCTGTTCACAAATTTGCATCTAAAACAATAAAATTAATGGACACTTAACTCGCCCCCCCCATATAAATGAATTTTTATGAGTTTGTGAATAGCATCTTCATATTTAAAAAATTGCAAAAGGTAAATATCTGACAGTGTTTCACAGTACCCCATATACCGCGGTACAATGAAATACTTAAAAACACTTCAAAAACACTCAAATAATAAGCTAAGTTTGAATTTGTATTTTTAAAAAAATACAAAATTTACTATCCCCCCCACCCCCTGTTCACAAATTTGCATCTAAAACAATAAAATTAATAGACACTTAACTTGCCCCCCCCATATAAATGAATTTTTATGAGTTTGTGAATAGCATCTTCATATTTAAAAAATTGCAAAAGGTAAATATCTGACAGTGTTTCACAGTACCCCATATACCGCGGTACAATGAAATACTTAAAAACACTTCAAAAACACTCAAATAATAAGCTAAGTTTGAATTTGTATTTTTAAAAAAATACAAAATTTACTATCCCCCCCACCCCCTGTTCACAAATTTGCATCTAAAACAATAAAATTAATGGACACTTAACTTGCCCCCCCCCCATATAAATGAATTTTTATGAGTTTGTGAATAGCATCTTCATATTTAAAAAATTGCAAAAGGTAAATATCTGACAGTGTTTCACAGTACCCCATATACCGCGGTACAATGAAATACTTAAAAACACTTCAAAAACACTCAAATAATAAGCTAAGTTTGAATTTGTATTTTTAAAAAAATACAAAATTTACTATCCCCCCCACCCCCTGTTCACAAATTTGCATCTAAAACAATAAAATTAATAGACACTTAACTTGCCCCCCCCATATAAATGAATTTTTATGAGTTTGTGAATAGCATCTTCATATTTAAAAAATTGCAAAAGGTAAATATCTGACAGTGTTTCACAGTACCCCATATACCGCGGTACAATGAAATACTTAAAAACACTTCAAAAACACTCAAATAATAAGCTAAGTTTGAATTTGTATTTTTAAAAAAATACAAAATTTACTATCCCCCCCACCCCCTGTTCACAAATTTGCATCTAAAACAATAAAATTAATGGACACTTAACTTGCCCCCCCCCATATAAATGAATTTTTATGAGTTTGTGAATAGCATCTTCATATTTAAAAAATTGCAAAAGGTAAATATCTGACAGTGTTTCACAGTACCCCATATACCGCGGTACAATGAAATACTTAAAAACACTTCAAAAACACTCAAATAATAAGCTAAGTTTGAATTTGTATTTTAAAAAAAAATCTGATGTGGACAAAACATGACTTCCTTGCACGTCTATTAAATCAAAAATATTTTCGGCGCACTTCATCTAAACTTATAATGTTTGAAAGAGATAAAATATCAGTAACAGTAAGGCTTAGGGATTTCTAGCCAAATATTTCGATATCGCCAAACCGAGTTCAATTTGAAAGATTTCCTTCTGACACTTTATTTGGCGATATTTCACCAAAAGCCGACATGCTTGAAATAGTTTGCGAGATTTTGGGGATAGCCAAAGTAGTAATTGACCACGTTCAATGAATTGAATGCATCCATACATTTTAATGTATTTAAAGTCATTTGGCTGACCTTGTAAATAAATTACCCTGTCGATTCAGTCAAAAAAGATATTGAAAACAGTTAGATATTACAATAGTTCTAAATAGAAACATTCTCAAAAGTTCTACAGGTTGAAGTTTTAGAGTTATACAAAATAAGAAATTTTCGGCGCCAAATTTGGCGATATTTCAGCGAAAATCGTCATGATCGACGACATATGGCGAGATTTTCAGCATGGACCAAACAATGACTGACTATCGCCAAACTTTGGGATATTTCACCAAAACACGCCAAGGACGACGAAAAAGGGTGATATTTTGGACGTAGAACGAATGACTGACTATCACCAAATCTGGCGATATTTTGGTAAAAATTGCGAAAGTCGACGACAAATGGCGAGATTTTGGGCATGGACTAAACAATGACAGATTATCGCCAAATTTGGCGAGATTTCGGAAAAACTCGCCAAGGTCTACGACAGGCGGCGAGATTTTGGGCATGGACTAAACAATGACAGATTATCGCCAAATTTGGCGAGATTTCGGAAAAACTCGCCAAGGTCTACGACAGACGGCGAGATTTTGGGCATGGACCAAACAATGACAGCAGATGTAATATATTGAAGATGTGCATAGGCGTTAATGTATTGAAATTCTTTTGGGTGGTCTTGTAAATAAACTCTCCAGTAGATTGGAACCAAAAATCGACATGCACAACAAGATGCTACAGCAATCTTTTATATGAAATTTCAACACTCTACGACTAATAGATTTGAGACTTTGATATTTGAGAGTTAAATGCATACACCCGTGCACCAAAAGTTGCCAAGCGTGGCGACTTTTGGCATAATTTTTGAGGGAGGCACGTGAACGTGGTCGGACAATTACCTAACTACAGAATAGGACCATATTGTGCTTGAAATAGATGCATCTCCCTAAAATTGCCATTGACCGTAATGTATTTGAAATCGTTTGAGTGTTCCTGTAGCAGAACTATAAATGATAAAGACACTTTTTCGATGGAGAAATTCATTTTGTAACCCTTAACAGCATATATCACTTCTGAGTCGTTTGAAATAGTCTAATACTTCTAAAATACTCTTCAACGAATTTCGGCCCTTAGATTGTAATGTATTTAGAATCTTTTGGGCGGCCCTGGAGATAAACTATCCTGTCAAATGGGACCAAAAGGGAAGGTGCACAACTAGATATCACAACAATCCTAAAAATAAAATTTTAACTTTCTACGTCAAATAGTTTTTTAGATATGGTAGTTTGATGAATTTCGGTCCATAGAGCGTATTGTATTTCGAATTTTTGGGAGGCCCTGTAGATAAACTATCCAGTCGAATGGGGCCGAAAGGGAGGTGCACAACTAAATGTTACAACAATCCTAAATATAAAGTTTCAACATTATACGCCGGGGCCGTGGTAGCCCAGCGGCTAAGGCGTTGGACTCGTAACCGGAAGGTTGTGGGTTCGATACCGGCGTACCACTAAAAGACCGTGTACATGCGGTGTACGTGCACGTTAAATCCGTGGTTCCGAAAGCCCTCTCGGCGGTCGCTAGTAGTTTCCGAGGGGTGCCAATATTCAGAAGTACAACCAACTTCTGATGAGGTTCCAAATTGTGGTGGGAAATTCCGGGAAGGACGTATATGTAGCTCTAAGCGACACATTCGGTGAGGCGAGCTGTCCTCTCCTGTCAAACAAACAAACAAACATTCTACGCCTAATGATTTTTGAGATATGACAGTTTGACGACTTTCGGCCCATAGAGCGTAATGTATTTCGAATCTTTTGGGCAGCCTTGTTGATAAGCTATCCAGTTGATTGTGACCACAAGGGGGAGGTGCACAACTATCCTAAATATATAAAATTTCAAATTTCTACGACCAATAGTTTTTGAGATATGAGAGTTAGTTACATACATACGTACGTACAGACGCCATGGAAAACCTGGCCAAAATAATCTCGCCGCTGGTCAAAATGAGTTGTAGACGCGTTTATATGGTTGTGCATGCTAGCTTACGATGAGATGCATCGAAAAAATTCTTAAAATTAAATTTAGAGGTAGTCAAAATCGGTTTTTTCGTCGAAATTTGGCCCCCGAAATTTTTCGGGATCACATTACTTCCTTCTACTCCTTATAAGGAAGTAAAAATTACGACTGGCATTGATGTTGCCACTTCCTTTTTGTGAAAGTTATGCAGATCTAATAATTTTAATTGAATGCATTCACCCCTAGTACAATAAAACATGCTTCGTTGTACCCCGAATTTATGCTCCAAAAATAAATTTTTACCAATTCATATGTTTTTTTTTTAAATTCTGGCTTTGGGAGTATGAAGACGGTTTATTTTTCAAATATTGTAATCCCTATATATAATCATACATGTGAGAATAAGGAGGTAAAACAAGGAGGTTTCATTACTTTTAGTAATGAAACATACTTTCAACCGTGAAAATCCAATAATTTTCTTCAGTTCTTGTAAAAATGTGATTGTCTCCAAATTACATCTGAAACGCACATTTGCATGAGTTACATTCTTTCTGTGGTGTGTGAGTTACATTCTTTCTGTGACAAATCCTTCTGATTTTAGTATGTTTCATTGTACCCCAACTTCCCCTATATCAATTTTGTTTCATTTGAAATATCCGAATATCTCTATACCAAGCTATAAAGAATGACTCCCCATAGAACGCAATCTATCGGAACTCTTATGAGTACTGTAAATTTTATAAATAACACATGCCCCATTTTCAATAGATTACGTGGTGAACATAGGAATTAAAAATATAAATTTCGTAGTAATCGTTGTACATTTACGGCAGTTAGGCCACGGATGAACAGACAGACCGAAGTTAAACGCTTTTAAAGCTTGCTGGTGAGTTAAAAATACCGCATGAATCTTTGTCAAGGTATGGGGATAAAATTAACAGCCTTTTCCGCATTAGAGGTGACAGTGGTTCTCTGGTTTTTCCAACAACGGAAGAATTCAAACGATTTTCTAATTAATCGCTGCCATTAAATTTCCAACAATGTTTCGCAAATGCGCTGAAAATTCGAAGATGCAGCCCAAAATCAACGATGAGCACAGAAGGTGGGATTGCTGCCGATTGAACGTGCTGTGTTAGAACGACAGAAGCTAGTATTTAGAAATTTGTGTTAGACAATTTTAAAAATAGCAGTTACCTTATAAGTAATAGCCTAGCTGTAACAATTCCGTACAGTAACACTTCAAAACAAGACTTGCTGGCATTTCTCCAAAAAGGATTTGAATGCTATGCTCAAAAACGCACCTAACGCAACATAAAATCAGCACCTTGGATACGATCGACAGGTGATTTTTCATATAAACATGTAAAGATCTCCGATATTTTAACTTACTAATACTGATTTGAAAATTCTAAAGATATAATAAAAGGTGGAATCTTGGCATTTTTAACTTCAGAAAATTGTTTTATAGTTAGAAGCTGTCAGAGACATCTAATGCAATAGACGGCGCATCCGGCAACCTGGCGTGTGCACAAGATTACTATCACCTCAGTCAAATGGTCACGCGGTATATCCTTATTACTCTGCTGCATATCTGCGCTATAGAACGCGGTGTCTACAGTATTAGATGCCCGTGATCAAAAAACACATATCTTAAGAGTTATTTTCTCTCATAATAGCGCCGAAAGAGCAATAACTGACTCAAGCTAGCTGCATCAGTCTAATAGTCACGTGGTACATTCTTGTTACTGCGTTACATATGTATTGGCCATAGGATACACTGTCTACCTTATTAGATGTCTATGGAAGCTGTAGTATCTACGCCATAGCTTTTCAGACTTACCGATTCGAAATTTTTACATTTTATGAAGCATAGTTTAGATGAAATTTACAAGATGATTACAAAAAATTTACACCACTGAACCGATCGAATCGCAAATTTGCACAAATGTGTTGAAAATATGTGTAAGGAGAAAAATGCGCCACTTTAAAAAGCCGAACATTTTCCCACCGGCCTGTCCTATGTACAACTGCGAGTACTTGATTTCAAGAACCGTTTCGTAACGTGATACTAACACCATTTTGATGTCACGAGTTTAAAAATACATTAGAGACACAATTAGGTTGACAGGTTTTGATATACAAATTAAAGAGACTGGCGAAATAATTCCAAGAATTCTCAGACTCCGTATCAACTGGAAATATTCCATAATGTGAAACACAGATATAAAAATTGATATGTAAATTAATTGTTATTTTTTCTTTCTTAGAACCCATAATTCTCTTTTAAAAAACTTAGAGAGGAGAGGAGAATATTATGGAATACCAATTACATTTTTAAAAGTACAGGTTTTGGAATAAAGTCTCCAAAATCATCTTGAGTACACATGGAGGTTAATAAGAAACAGTCGGGTAATATGGAATAGGTGGTTTAAACCATTGACGCACTGATACTATTTCATAAAGCACTTATTTTTATCTATTAAACCCTATTTTAAGTTTATGTTCAAGCCATTTCTGCTTCGAGCCTTAACAGAAGTCGCAGGCAATCTCTCTCCGCTCAGGTACCATCAAGGTGAGCCCACAGCTTTGGCGTAGCAAAGGTGGATCGGCGGGGCACACCCATTTCGGGTCACGAGCTAAGAACACAGAGGATGGCAGCACAACGCCGAATTTTGGAAGGAATGGGGCGGTAAACTCTTATCCAGAGTAAATATACAGGGTGTCCAGTGCTATCAGTGCCCAATGGCTATTTCCTGAACCGCTAGTCAGAGACGCATAATTCCAGTCGCAAAAATGCTTTAAATTGTTTATTCTATTATATCAGAAACAATCTAAGTCAATAAATCAATACCTATAAAAGTTACGAAATTTAAGTTTTTATGCGGTCCCCCGGTCCTATCAGTTATATTTAGAAATTTTTTCCTTATATAACTTCACGCAACATTAAAAAAAAAATAGTCCTTCTACGACCAAAATTCACCGAGTTACAACTGCTTAAAGTAAGACCATTTTTCGAGATGCGAAATAGGGGCTGCATACAAAATGATTGAGAAAAATTAATATACATGGTTTTGAGCCTTGTAATATTTATTAGCAATTTCATCAACTATTTTACGATTGTAAATTGCAATAAAGAAGATTAACGTTTAACTATGTGTATCCAATACATTTATAGAAAAATAGCTTATACTGCAAATAAAATTTTTTAAAGAGTTTTTTAAATGAACTGGTGTTAAATAACTAATGAAGAGTCTTTTTCTTGTTTTTTTCATTTTAACATTTAATTACAAAATCGAACATTTTAAAGTACTAATATATGCATTTTAGAAACTTAAAATTATATTACAAATCCCCTTAGTGTAACATCTGCTCAAAGTATAGCTTTCTTCGGCTGCAGTGCAAATATGCACCCGTGCTGAAAACTTTTCCCGTACTTTGCGAAGCATATTCGCTGTTACACATATGCATGCTACACATATATACGACTTAGTAAATCTGATCTCTGATAAATTTTTATAGAGCCTGACTAAAACCTTTTGCTTAAAAATTAGTAAGTTTTGCTTCTTTCTCCACATTATGCCAGAAAGTGAAATTATAACCTACAATTTAAAATTTCAATATTTGTATGGTCCCCTAACGGTTTACGTTAACGGGACATTTTTAAACGAGGAAATGTGACTCAAATCAAAATGTTTTCTACTTCATAACTCGGTTAAGTTTGGTCGTAGAAGAGCGATTTTTTTTTAATTGTTCATGAAATTGTACAAAGAAAATTTTCCTAAATATAACTGATAGGATCGGAGGACCGTAAAAAAATTAAGTTTCATAATTTTTATAGCTATTGATTTATTGAATTCGATTTTTTCTGACATAACAGATTATGCAATTTAGAACATTTTTGCAATTGGAACTGTGTCTCTCTGACTAACGGTTTAAGAAATAGCCTCCATTAGCACTGGACACCCTGTATATTAGAGAGCGTATCCAGGGTTCGTACGGGTCCTGAATTTGCTGAAATTCCGAACTTTCGAAAAAGTGTCCTAAAGTTAAAATCCTATTATTTGGGATAGAGGGAACTTCTCTTATTTTACGAAAAACAGGGCCACTTTTAAAATATTAAACCATTTAAAAAAATATTTCAGAAGTTCGGTATTTTATCAAATCCAGAATCCGTATGAAACATAGCATCGCTTTTCAAAGCCGTTGGAAAAGTGAGAAAAAAATAAACCATGCGACTTGTGGCACGGGAATGAAGAGAGGTTAGACTTGTGCTATATCGCGACATTTGGTGTGTGATAAGTAAAACTACGAACGAATTTTATTGCAAACATACGCATTACAAACTGTTGTTCGTAAATTTAAATAACGACTACGGCCGTGGATAATTAATATAGTTTATTAAGCACATAGCAATGGCATGTAACATAAATAGTTTGCTATCATTAATAACACACAGAATACTATAAGAAGCACCTCGCTTCTTCAGAACACAGCAGTAACATAGTTGAACCAACTCATACGTCTTGGAAGAAGAGCGCGGCGAAATCTGACGACTGTATTCTTGCGCTCCAAGAGAAAAAAGTTCGCTCGCTCTCCAACACAAACCCTCTTGGTATAAAAAGATCACCAAGGCTTAGTGAATGTGTATACATTGAGGTATTCTTCATTTATGAAAATATGCTAAAATATGGAAAAAACCCCTCCTTTAAAATGCTATTTAAAAACCTTTCACTAATCGTAAATTGCATTCATATCCAGAGCATGAACCACTTTTATCAACTATGAAAATTGAAATTAACGCACTGACTGCAAATGCTCCACAGAAGTGTAAGGAGAGTTGGATGCGCAAGAACTGTGCTCGTGAGGCGAGACCTAGCCACAAGTCAGCTGATTCAAGAATAGCATCAAGTCTGGGTTGCCATAGCGCTCTATTCCTTATACCTAGTATATGGTATGACCACCCTGGGCTCCAATAACCCTCGCTACGCCGCTGGCTCACATAGAACAGCTGAAGCATTGAATCCAATTTTCTCCTAGTTGATCCCGAGAATTATTAGTTACAGAAGATACATTCAATGTTTTCCTGTTATTTAGTTAATGACATGAAATCCATTACAGTATTACCTAGCATTCCATAATACCCGACACACCATCTAGGAAAATGAACCTTTAAACTAATGGGCAAAATACCGTCAGATAAAAAACAACCACAATACAACAAACTACAATTCTTTTATGTTGAAGTGTATACTAGTACTTTAAAATGTTTGAAAAACTTACCTGCAAAAACTTCTGAAAACCACAAAACAAATCCTCCTGTAGCAAGTGGTACGACAACCATCAGTGGTCAACTCTCTTGATTTAACATGCAAGTCTTTCTCCAGTAGTTTATGGTGTAACCACTCACCAACAGCGGGACTGTAATATAAATAATGGATGGTTAAAAATAGGGGCCTAAAATATATTAGGCGTACCAGACAATAATGTTCTATTTTACGTAAAATTCAAACAAATTTTCACCAAGTAGGGTAGGCGAACCAGTGATTGATTTAATTGATTGATTTCATCTTATGACTTTATTTACTTACGAAATAGATTTTATTTCAGAACTCATCAAATGGTGCTATCTAGTACTAATTTAGATGTCAATGACTTTTTTTACTTCAAGAGTGCTCTATAGGTATCAGAAATAGACTTAAAACGCAGCTAAAAATTCCGATTCTCAGTAGTTTGCTTAAAGCCGAAATTAAGATTAATAATGAACTAATCTATTTATTTCTTTTGTAAATCAATAAACAAAATTTTATCTGGTAGTAGTACATAACATAATTATTTATTTTCTAATAAAAATATATTTAAGATGGGGCGTCAATTGCTGGAAAAAAATTGATTTCACCAATCACTGATGTTATTGGTGTTCTGGTCGAGTTCATAATAACTGCATAAAGTTTTCAGGAAAAGCAGCAAATAGCTATTCAGAGCATTTTTATCTACTTTAGATAATTTTTAAATATACGGGGTGTCTCAAAAAGTCGTAACACGCTTTAATTCTATTAGAGTTAAATGGGCATTGTATTCTGAAAAATATTCAACTAGGTTAGGCGTACTAAAAACAGACACATTACGAGATAATTTATTATAATCTTTCATTTCAGAACTCTTATGAAATGGTAATATCTAGTGCTAACTTAGACATTTATCTTCAATTTTTTTGTTTTTTTTTTAATCTCCAGGGGTCTCTACGAATCAAAAATTCAGATTTTAAAATCAGTGGCAAATATATTCAGATTCTCAGCAGCTAGCTTAGTATTGAAATTAAGGCAAGTTCATTATCAACCTGTTTCTATTTAAAGCGTACATCTTTTTAAAAAGTAATTCAACCGCGGCAGATAATTCGCTGAAGTTTGACTTGACAGAGTAATGCAGATTTACAAAACGCCTGAATTTCCTTCAGCATTATAGGGGTACAAAGGAAGGAAGTAGAGAAACATATCGACAAAATTATAAACAGAGTTATAACTTCTGCGTATTTTTAAAGGATTACAGGTTAGAGAGTGACTAAGTGCTGAGTGAATTGTCAACGAAGAAAATATTTTATTTTCAAAATTAACGTTTTATTTTAGTGGAAAGAAATTTAATGTTAAGAGGCCATTCCTCGCTTGTAACTAAATTTTTATTCGCTATAGATTTTTAACCCATTTATGCCTAGTGTCCCTTTTTTGGGACGGCATTTTCGCTATTAGTCAAAAACGTTATTTATTTTTCCTAGCCTTTATTCATGAGAATTGAGCCTCAACTCTACAAAATATTTTAACATGACCAAGTAGGATGTTGATATTTTGATTTTTATGCATAATGATTTTAAAAGAAATCATCCCTTGTTCAAGAAGTTGACACCAGAAATTTATGTATTATTTCTGTTATCAGTAAAAATCGAAGAAAGTCGCAAAAATATCCAGGCACAAATGGGTTAAGATTATGCCTGCAGTGCACAAATTTCAAAAAAATCTAAAAAGGCAAATAAACATTAAAAATCATTTAAAAAATTAAATAGCTAACTAATATATTAACTCCAGACACTTAAATTATTGCATAAATTGCCTTTTTTAAATGGAAAGTTTGACAATTAAAAAAAAATCTGACATTTATCGTTTCAGTCTTTACTGTTCGTGTTACTAAATTTTATTTTAATCTTTAAAGTCATTTCTGAAGTATGCAAGAACAAACATTTACACGTTTTTCTCAAAATGTATGAAATATTTAAAGCAATTTTGGCCTCTATAGTTTAAATTAACTTGTCACCTAACATAATTCCGAATTTCATTTCATTCAATCACCATTTTTCAGGAATGGGACAAACATTTCAGTTTTGTGTGTATTGAATTACGGCCGTGCTACACAAGGACTCTCTGCCGATTTCTCAGCTTTCACAAAATCGAGAAATCTAAAGAGGTTTAGCACTTTAAAGCCTACAGTTTAAGTGACCACCTATGATAATGCTAAATTTTATTTAATTCTCAGTGATTTATATATGATGGACAAACAAATATTTATATATAATGAATAAATTTCCGCAAAATCTCAAAATCTGATTAAAAAAAAAATCGATGGCTATAATTTAAGTTGCATGTTCGCCTATTGTTTCCTCCGTACTTGTGGATTTGATGTGAGAGGGCGCACCCAGCGCCAAAACTGTTATCGAGTACGAACCGAAACCTTTTCGGATCCCGGTAGATGTAGTTCAGAGTTCGAGCAGCTCCATGTGCGAGCGTTTTTGTATGCGCAGCGAACCAACCGCTGCCATTTCAACTTATTGTTAATAAAGAATTTGTTTAGTTTGTCAAAGAGGTGAGTTTCGCTCATAACAGCAACGAACCAGCCCATTACAGTCCACTAGTTATTTCCTGAGTTCTCGCGGACATTTTGTGGTCCGTACTTCGCAGGAGAGCAGTTAGTTTCGATTAGTACGAAAGATTACGACAGTTTAGCACCAAGATGTCCAAGCTAAGCCCAACAGTTGTTCTTAGCAGGAAGAGAGGCAGTATTAAGGGACAATTAACCAAAATACTGAATGCATTAGATGGCGAAAAGATGTCGCAACGAGAAGTTGAACTCAAGTTTAATACGGCGCAAGGCCTGAAGAAGAAAATAGATGAGCTGCGTAACGAATGCTTTTCAACTATAGATGATAAAGAGCTCGACCAGTTCGAGAATTCCATTAACGAAATTGAAGACCAACTAGAAGCAATTGAGGTAAGATTACTTGATTTATTAAATCCTAGTTCTGCTCTATTGAAAAATCATGCGGTTACTGATGAAAATAATAGTTCAAATTGTACAAAAATCAAGTTACCCTCTATAGCATTACCCCAATTTTCTGGGCGCTATACAGAGTGGATGAATTTTAAATCGCAATTTACGACTCTCATTGATGAAAATAAGGACTTAACGGAAGCACAGAAGCTTTATTATTTGCAGTCGGCTCTTACAGGTCCTGCAAAACAGTTGCAAAACATAGATGACTCATATTCATCCTTACTCGAAGCACTAAAAAAGAGATACGAAAATAAACGCTTAATAGTAAACGGTCATGTATCGGAGCTTCTAAATCTTAGTAAAATCAAAATTGAAAGTGCCAAAGAAATAAGAAATTTAGTAGACAATTTACTCAGTCATTTAAGAGCATTAAAACAACTAGGTCTAGAAAACAATAGTTTATCAGAAGCCATCTTAATGAATATTGTGCTTCAGAAAATCGACGAAGAATCTAAGAAGAGTTATGAAATGACACTAGACTGTAATGAAATACCTAACTGGGATAACTTCATAGATTTTTTATTAAGGCGAAGCCAAGCTCTGGACAATGTTCCATTACGTAGTGTTCTAGTACCAAAACCCAAACAAGAATATTTTTTGAAGCAAAAAAGTTTTGTTTTGCAAAATGAAAAGGCGCTCTGTCCTATATGTAATCTGCCCCATTTTCTTTTCAAATGTAAACGTTATCTAGATTTATCTTTACCAGATAGGCTAAATTGTGTTCGTAGATTTCAAATTTGCTGGAATTGCTTAGGAACCCATAAGGTCGCCTCTTGCCCGAAATTAAATAACAAATGTAAACAATGTTTTTCAAATCACCACAGCACAATTTGCAATAAATCGACAGCTGCAAATCCACGAGTTGAAAAAGAAAGTATTGCCCCTTCCAATGCAAATTTGTCAGGACGAGAAGAGAAAAAAAGTAACGGTTTGCAGACCACTGGCGTCGAATCTCCAACCCATGCTCGCAGCGGGGGGCCCCAGCAAGAAAGTAGGTCAACCACTCAGTCATCAAACTGTTATCAGTTAACAAGCAATATGTTTTCTGCATGTTCGAATGCATTACTGACTACAGCGATAGTTTATATTAGAGGGATAAGTGGGTATTTTTTACCCTTCTATGCGCTATTAGACAGCGGCAGCGAAGTTTCTCTAGCAAGTTACGAAACGAATGAGGTTTTAGGTTTAAGAAACTATAATGTTAATTCATTAATCACGGGATTGAATAGCTCTACTTTCAGGGTTAAGAAGGGAATTCAGGTGGAGATCTCTAATAAGGAGGGAGATTTTCGAAAAACAATAAATATGTTAGTCGTGCCAAAAATCACAGACTTAACCCCTTCTAGACCGATTGACATTTCTAATCTGCGTTTGCCGCAGAACTTGACGTATGCTAACCCTGAATTTTATAAGCCCCAGCGGGTTCAAATTTTGTTAGGTGGAGATGTGTTTTACGAATTGCTATTGAATGGTCAGATTAGAGTTAACGATAGTTCGGTCATTTTGCAGAATACTCATTTAGGTTGGGTGGTTACGGGAATGTTGAACAATCTAGGTCCCACAACTCCTAAATGTCATTTGTTGGAAAATCAATGTGAATTTGATTTAAAGGCGTTCTGGGAACTTGAAAATTTAGGAATAAGGGATGATCCCAACAGTGTTGACAACGTTCAGGCTTTAGATAGGTTCCGTGAAACTTTGGCATATAAGGATAACAGATATGAAATTGGTCTCCCTTGGATACGGGATTGGACAGTTTTAGAAGATAATTTGGATATCGCGGAAAGGCGACTTAAGGCTCTCGTTAAAAGAATGAGACGCGACAATAATCTCTTTGATCAGTATAGAGAAATATTAGATGAGTATTTAGAGAAAAACATAATCGAAGTTGTTCCTACTTTGGAAAAGCCACTTGATAGACCTGTATTCTATTTACCTCATCATACGGTGATGAAACAGGATAGCATATACACAAAATGTCGCATCGTATTCGATGCCAGCTCTCATGAAGATAAACAGTTGTCTCTTAATGATTGTTTAAATGCAGGAAGTAATTTAAATCCGAATATTTTTCATTTATTAATGCATTTCCGTTTCAATAAAATCGCCATGTTGGCAGATATTGAGAAGGCATTTCTTCAGATTTCTATAAATGAAAAGGACAGAGACGCTTTAAGATTTCTTTTCATAAACAATAATCCTGCAAATAATGACAATCTCAGTACTCTTGTGTACAGATTTCAACGCTTGACATTCGGGTTGAACGCAAGTCCTTTTTTACTTTCGGCTACCATCAAGGAGCACGTTTCTAAATTTCAGAGAGAATACCCTGTAGCAACAGAGGTGCTTAATAACTTTATTTATGTCGACGATCTTGTCACCGGTGCTGACACAGTCGAAGATGCGTTGATTATTTCACAAGACTCTCACAAAATAATGTCGGAAGCTGGCATGAATTTAAGAAAGTGGGTTTCTAATGACGAATCACTTATGAAAACATGGGAAAATCTAGGATTTAGTATCTTACCTCAATCCTCGAATGAAACCGAAAACCAATTGCACAAGGTCTTAGGTTTATCGTGGCAACATGAACTGGATTTTCTTGTGATGGACATTGATAATTTGTTAAAATTTTTAAGTAATGCAAAAAATACAAAACGTGGCATATTGCAAGCAGCAGGAAGAATTTTCGACCTCTTGGTCTCATATCGCCATTACGATCAGATTGAAATGCCTCTTTCAAGAATTATGGATTAGGAAGGTGTCTTGGGATGATGACTTGCCTACCGACATTTTAAAGATTTGGGAACAGTGGGTTTCCGAACTTCCACAGCTAACCAAACTACGAATACACGAACCCCTTTTAAGGCTTCAGATAACTGCAACAAGGAACTGACTTTACATATATTTGCTGATTCTAGTCCCAAAGCCTTCGGCGCTGCGTGTATTTACAAGTAACTACAGTGCATGGATCATCACTAAATTTGGTAACTGCCAAATCTAGAGTGGCACCCCTGAAAAAGGTGTCTCTCCCACGCCTAGAATTAATGGGCGCATTATTGGCTGCACGTCTGGCTAAGGAGGTATACCAAGTGTTGCCACCGAAAGGGATCGACTTCCATGAACCTTTACACTGACTCACAAATTACACTGTTTTGGATCAAAGGTTCAGCCAGTA
Source organism: Cheiracanthium punctorium (assembly GCA_038373885.1). Classification (NCBI taxonomy): domain Eukaryota; kingdom Metazoa; phylum Arthropoda; class Arachnida; order Araneae; family Cheiracanthiidae; genus Cheiracanthium; species Cheiracanthium punctorium. The sequence continues at coordinate 7,771 of JAWZYV010014613.1, read as the reverse complement.
AGTGGAAACCCTTCGTTGCGAATCGCGTCAAGGAAATCCAAACTCTAACAGATCCGTCCAACTGGTTTCATTGTCCAGGTCCAGAGAATCCAGCCGATCTTCTCACACGAGGTATCAGTTGTGAAAATCTTGTAGGAAATTCCAAGTGGTGGAACGGATCAAATTTCCTAAGTAAGGATTACATTCCAAGTAGTGAAAGTGTAGTGGTTCCAGATCAGAAACTGTATGAATGTGAACTTAGAAAAAACTGTAGTACTGACTCATCATTCACTGATGATTTAACTTCATTAACAGTTAGAAATGATGCATCTGTGTTTAATTACATTCTTAACATATCTAATGAATATGTAAAATTAATTCGTGTATGCAGTTTTATTTTTAGGTTTATTTTTAATTGTAAACATCCCCAGGATAAGAGAAGTGGGCCTTTAAGAAGTTCTGAGTTCAGGTCAGTAGAAACATTTTTTATTCGCTCTGCTCAACAGGATGCATTTAAGGAAGAAATCACATGCCTGGAAAAGGGTGATCCTGTCCCAGGTAAGAGCAGACTCGCATCCCTAAAAGTCTTTTTGGATGAGGAGAAAATAATAAGAGTTGGAGGGCGTTTATCTCAATCGGATTTGCCCTATTCTTCAAAATTTCCAATGGTCTTACCTAAGGATCATCAATTAACTAAGATCATTTTAAAATACTTCCACTTGAAATACTTTCATTTAGGCCCACAAGCTTTGCTATTTCACGTTAGGCAGAAGTTCTGGCCCCTCAATGGTCGGAATAACTGTCGCAGAATAGTACACGACTGTGTTATCTGCTTTAAAAACAGACCTGTAGTCACATCTCAAATAATGGGCGATCTGCCAAGAGAACGCGTCAATCGAAGTTTTCCGTTCTCTAAAACAGGAGTTGACTACTGCGGTCCATTTTTTGTTAAATTTAAAAATCAACGGAAGGGTGTTTTCAATAAAATTTATGTAGTAGTGTATGTGTGCCTATGTACAAAGGCCATACATCTAGACTTTGTATCCGATTTGACAACTCAAGCCTTTATTGCGAGCTTGAAACGTTTTTTTAGTAGAAGAGGTAAATGTGTCAAATTAATGTCAGATAAACTCTAAGACCTTCATTGGAGCTAACTTAGAGCTAAAAACCCTTCTCAAAAGAGTGTAGCGCCCCAGATGAGAAATTGAGCAACTTTTTAGCTCAAGAAGGCATTGAGTGGGAATTTATTCCCCAAAGTCGCCAAATTTTGGTGGCATTTGGGAAGCGGGAGTAAAGTCATTTAAGTTCCACCTGAAGCGTGTGATTGGTAATCGAAGTTTAACCTTGGAAGAATTTTTAACTATATTAGCAGAGATTGAGGGAGTCCTTAAATTCCCGCCCGCTTACTCCGATGTCACCAGAAGTTGACGATTTTGAAATACTAACGCCTGGCCATTTCCTAATAGGTAGGCCAATAACATCTGTGCCTGATCAACCGTGGCTTGATGTACCAGAAAACAGACTATCAAAATGGCAAAGGATTGCGAAATTTTCACAACGTATATGGACATTATGGAAGCGAGATTATCTAAATAATCTCCAGGAACGCTCCAAATGGAGATTTAAAAAAAGTGATGTACAGGAAGGAACATTGGTTTTGATAAGGCAGGAGAAATTTACCGTCAACATAAGTGGCTAGTTGGAAGAATAATTGAAGTCTTTAAGGGTAAAGACAATATTATTCGGGTTGTCAATTTACGTTTGCCAGGACGGACGTATCCTCAAAAGAAATGTTCGCGATATTTGTGTGTTGCAATCGAATAAATAAGCAAAGTTCCTTTCTCTTAGAAATTATTGTAAATATTTCTAGTTTATTAGTGTGTTATAGTGTTTCATTTTGTATTCGGATGTGTTTATAGTTGTATTTTCATACATATTAAATATATATTAATTATTCATATACTATATTCAGAGTATTGAAATTTGTATTTCAATCCCGGGGCAGTGTTTCCTCGTACTTGTGGATTTGATGTGAGAGGGCGCACCCAGCGCCAAAAACTGTTATCGAAGTACGAACCGAAACCTTTTCGGATCCCGGTAGATGTAGTTCAGAGTTCGAGCTGCTCCATGTGCGAGCGTTTTTGTATGCGCCCAGCGAACCCAACCGCTGATTCGCCCGTGAGAAAGCGAAATTTACAGCTGATAAAAATTCTCGATTTTTAAATAAAATTTCATATTAGGCATGCGAGATCAAGTTTTCTATTTAAAAACCGCAGAGATCTCGTATTATTTTCGAAAATAAATATTGACTAAAAACCTAAAATATGGGATAAAAAATTGCGGATTTTGCCGTGTAGATTTGCAATTAGAGTAAAATGGAAACTTGGAAATTCTTGACTAATTCCTCCAATGAAAGACGTATGAATAGAAAAATTTTCACTTACTATTCTTTGCTAGCATCTGTGGCATGCGATTGGTAATTATCTGACGCCAAGTTGCTGGTTGTTAAGTCAGCCGATAGCAAGCTGCATAGTTTCAGAGTGGCAGAGTATTTGCCCAAAATTTACTTTTGAAAGATATTTACCCAAAATTAAAAGAAAATATATATTTATCTATTTTTAAATTTACAGTGCTATTAGCATATACATTACAGTTCTATTAGCATATACATTATTTTTGACGCAGCTGGGTCAAAAAAGGGTCTAGATCTGTGGCTCGCGATGAACGTTTCGATCGTCCACCATCTTGCTGGTAGTCAAGTCGAGCGATGGCAACGGCTGCCCTTTTATTAGCATTGGACAATCTATCCAGCTGTTCTCGCATTCTTCCATTTTTCAGCAGATGTTGGTGCTGTTCAAAATAATCGCGACAATTTTTTCACGGGAAATGACGTACTAAAAAGTAAAGGATTCTCGTGGAGCTATGCCATCTGCAACTATTTTTATAGAAATCAAATCCATTCTTCGTGACTGACAACAGTCAAAAGGTCAGAGTTGGGTGTTCCCAGAGCGGGAACACTGCGCGTTAAAGGGTTAAAATATTACAGGTTAGAGAGTAACTAAGTGATATCAGTTCATTCGCTTTAGTCGTAGGGATCCGTGAACGAATATTTACGCATATTGAAATAATTTTCACAAAATCTCAAAATCTAATCAATATTTTTGAAAAATTGGAAGCCTAGAATTTAAGTTGAGTGACAACCTATCATGTCACCAAATTTCGTTTCATTCCCTGCAGTCTTTATTTGCTGGGACAAAATTTCAGCATTTTAAAACGATTTTCACAAAATCTCAAAATGTAATCAAAATATTTTAAAAATTCAACGCCTATAAATTAAGATTAGCAACTACCTATCATATCACCAAATTTCGTATCATTCGTATTAGTCGTTATTACGTGATGCTTGAAGAAATGTAAACGTATTTTGAGAGAATTTTCACAAAATCTCAAAATCCAATAAAAAATTTTTAAAAATTGGACACCTATAGTTTATTTTGAGCAACTATATCATGTGACCAAATTTCATATCATTCGCTTTAGTCGTTATTACGTAATGCGTGAACAAACATTCACTCAGTTTTAAACGATTTTCGCAAAATCTCGAAATCTGATCGATTTTTTTTCAATTAGATGCTTATAGTTTAAGGTGAGTGACCACCTATCATTTCACCAAATATTATTTTTTCACCTTTGCGGTTATTACGTGATGTGCGAACACAAATTTACGCAGTTTGAAATGATTTTCGCAAAATATCAAAATCTAATCAAGATTTTATAAAATTTTGACGCCTATGTTTCAAGTTGAGTGACCACCAATCACATGATACCAAATTTCTTTTCAATTTCTTCAGTCGTTTATACGTGATGCTCGAACACAAATTTACGCAGTTTGAAAGGATTTTCGCAAAGTCTCAAAATCCAATCAAGGTTTTTCAAAAAATTGGACGCCTATGTTTTAAGTTGAGTGGCCACCTATCATGATACCAAATTTCATATCATACGCTTCAGTCGTGATGCTTGAACAAAAAAAGCGTCACGGTCAAATGACAGAACGACAGACAAACTTTTTTTTTTTGAGGGTCGCACCGGATTCCCAAGTGCTTGAAACGGATAGAAATCGCAAAATTTTTGAATTCCAAGAAACGTACAGACAGAAGTCTAATTTTATTTATATAGATATAATGCTATATATTTAAACTTCCAATTAGTTAATTTACACCATCTAGGGAGTCTTTGTTCTAAAGTAAAGATTCTTTGTTTTACTTTTTTAACCCTATGTATGCAAAAATATTTAAACGCCTTCTTCCTCCTTTCTTTTCAGATATAAGCACGTATAAAATAATCTTATCGTTTGGTTAAAAATATTTAATTAATTTTCAATTAAAAAAAAAGTGAAGAGGAGTGCCTATGATTTATAATTGGTTATCTATGGCAAATTTACATTTGTAAATATTTCCACTATAATGAATAAAGTATTAATTGAAATAATAAAATTATTGGTTAAAGTATATTATCCAATGCATATCACTAATGTAATACAATTGCTTAATTTACAAAATAATTTAAAAATTAATTAATATTCTACATTTTATTTGAACCTGTTCTATTAAAGTGAAATTCACATAATATGTACTTTTAGGATACTTGTGTCGAATTTACATACAAAATGTATAAATTTGAAACATATGGAGAATTTTAGTTTTAGCTCGTTGATGTTAAAATTGAACTCTTCTTAAATATATTAAAGTTAATGTTATGAACATTTTAAACTTTAAATCAAGTATTAAAACTTCTGGTGACCAGAATATTTCACTTCTCAAGCACAGTTCCAGTGAACCCTTGGACTGTGGTCGTGGTCCAAGGGCCCCAATGGAAGATGAGGGATTTAGAAGGGGAGAATGTGCCATGGCCCTACAGCCCCCTCCGAAATTTTGTTTTATAACTTCAGATTCGCATACCTTACGTTCAGTACGCATTTTGAACAATTTATAGACCTATGTAAAATGTTGAATGGGCCCCTCCGAGAATTCAGTCTGGAGCCGCCCTTGCCACGGTTGCAGTCCACGATCAAGAAGAAATTATTCTTTGAAGAAAATTCTGCCTCAATGCTGACGTCAAGGCCTTAATACGATTCAAATTTTCCACTCTTATCTGCAGCGTATGTGGAAATTCGGTCGAGGATATTAAAAATATTTCGTCTTTTAAGAATTTTTTCGGGTTCCTTTCCATTGTTTAACGATGCTTACCCAATCACGAACAATAAACTTAAAATATTTATTTTTCAAAGTTCAAGGAATAATTATACATTGGAAATATTTTACTCACATTTAAATTCCATGGAGTCATTTGCAGTCTTCTGTGCACAGCTGCTCTAAAGAACTGACAGATACTCTTTTTATAGCTCAAGAGCGATTACAGAAACACAAATCGCAAGGTGGCAGGTACATCCTATTAACCAAATCTTTCAGCACCCAAGTAAAATAAGTCACCTAAAAAGTGAGAAAAAAACATTTAAAATTCATCTACGATGTACCTTTTTAATGTAAATTTACCAATAAAGGAATAACATTTATTTGTTTACACTTAAAAATTTCAGTGATTCGGATCTCCGATAAAAAGAATTAAAAAATTTCTTGTGCAAGCATTACAAGACGATATTTCAGTTTCATGGAATCTTAATTTACAAAATCAGCAATAATTCGAGGCATTATCAAAAGATATACTAGCCAATCACATGGATTATTATTTTTTTTGGGGGGGGGTGAGTCTGATAAGTCATTTACAATCGCATCTTTCTTCAAGCCCCCAACCTACCTGGAAATGTGAAATTTCGAGATTTTGTTGATGAATTTACAAACTACTATATTTGTAACATCAGATATGTTCAGATTAATATGAAAGTTGATTGTTCAACATACATCAATTCATGTTAGATGTATGCTTTATAATCACTATTAATGCGCTATTAAGGAAATTTAAATTAAAATAGTTATTGTAAAAATGAAGATAACGCTACTTTTAATTACATAAGAATACAACTTCTTATACTTGCTGTAAAAATTAAGGTATCCCATTTGTTAAACATTAAACAGATCAATTTTTTTTTTTTTTTTAAAGTTTAACAAATAGAATCGATGTCTGAAATTTATTTCTAAAGTCATTACCATAAGTTGGTGAATGGGGCGAAAAAAAGTCTGGTGCTAATAGGTTAAATCAAGTGCATATATTGGAAATAACATATTCGAAGTTAATGAGTGGGAAATGAAAAGTAAAATTTTTCCAAAAATTGCGTACTGATATACTATAACAACAGTAGTTTGCCCTTCCTCATTGCCGAAATAGAAAATTAGAAAATTTAATTTTTCCAGACTAAAGCATTTAATAAGTAGTTATACAATTTAAGAAAGTAAGTATTAATTAAGATATAAATGTATTACATAATTACTTGATCAAGAAAACACCGATATAGCTCAAAAATTGACCCGATAGTGTTCATAAGTGCTCTACGATGTCTCGAACATACATATCTCTGCCGTCTCTTTACAAATGATGGACCCGTTTGTGGGGTTACATTGGGTGCATTCGTAAATGACAAACACGTTGCACGAGTTTCACAGAAAGTTTCACAGAGTTCATAAGAAAACTGGAATGCGTGTGTTTAGTGTTATTAGTGGCTATGAGTTTCTTTTGCCTTTACGAACAACTTCAGTTTATTCAGTTTCATCGCCTAGGAGATGTGTTTGTCTGCAATATGCGTATATTGTTAATTTTATCCAGAAATTTTTAATACACACGCAATATAAAATCAACAGAATTTAAAAAGAATGAATTTCCATCATTTAAGTGCACCGATCAAAATTTGGAAATTTCAGCTTGCATTTAAAAAAAATATTTAGCATGAGAAGTTCGAATTTCGCTAATAACGGTTTAAATCAAATTCAATCTCAACACTAAAATATGCATGTTTGAATTTACTAAAATGAAAAATACATGATTACCTTGGAAAATTTTGTACTTTTGTTGCAGTTTCTAAAGCATGCCTTAATTTCCTACTAAAAAAAATGACGTTTGCAGCTTCAGCAAGCGTAAAATACTTTTCATAACAACACACTTTTCCATAACAACGGACGACATTTCAAAATACCTGAACGAATTTGCTCACCTCAGTTTACTTCGTTTGAAACTAAACGCACTCAGTTTTATACGGACGCTCTAGTTTTTAAACTGAATGCACTCAGTTTCCTTTACGAACACCTTAGATAGAAATTCGCTGCACGAGTGTAATTCGTTTGGGTTTACGAATGCGTCCACTTCTTCGCCGAACCCTTTCACTTGCTGTCCAAAATTATACAAATTGTTTTCTACATTCTTCAATATTATGGACTTGATGTTTAAAATAAGAGACTTACATATTACCTTCTATTTTGTTTCATAATCCTTTTACTTTCTTATGAAACAAGATTCTTCGAATATTTTATTGTTCTAAAATTTGACGAGCAATCAAACGAACCTCAATTACTCAATTAATAACGTTCGAATTTAATATGACAGCACTCCGTGTTGACAAGATCAAGAATAGTGACGTCAGAGAGAAAGAGCCATTCCGTATGAGTATGATATTCTGCATATTTTTGTCAAAGTGTAGAAATTAATTTTTTAACGTAAATTTGCATATAAAATCAGTGTTAGTAAAATTATGCATATAACGACTGCTTCAAGTTGATGAATTGAATTCCGGCATCAATTAAGAATCATCAACTAAAATCTTTGCGATTTTCTCTTTCAATATTTC